>NIUQ01003465.1:0-17610 GCA_002796945.1 Plectus sambesii
ACAAAATAGTAAGATTGAAAAGATGATGTTTCACTATTTTGACCTTTTTAGGTGTCTCTTTCCTCTTTATCGTCTCGCGTAGGGTGAACTCACTAGCCACCCCTTTATTATGACTGTGCTACTTTTAGCAGCTTATCTACGAAACAATGGACCGGTTCCATAATCGTGTCCTAAGTCATTCTTAAGTTATGCATTACTTAACCCCATTATGAAGCAAAGCGCTGAGTATCGCTATGAATTGCTTAACTTTAGGAAACGATTATGGAACCGGGCCAATGTATGAGTTATAATCGAAGCTTAACAATACTTAAAGACACTTCATTCAATTCCACTTTCCAATTTTCAAAAGTTCGATTAATCGCGCCATTTGCTCCCTTGCATAGACGACCACGGGTGATAATCTATGACAGCAATGAATGGCTATAGGGGAACGCGACTAAAATTTGGGCCAGTGACACGCGACACCTTGTTAAAAATTACATCGAAAACTCGCGGACGAACGATTGCTCTTACTGCATTCGCAAAAGTAGGTCAACTGATATTAATTCTATTCATGCAGGTATGTCAGCGGACATTGTGGTCGACTCCTTGTTTCGAAATGGGCGGATGGTTTGCTGGTGGAGCGCCGTATTCAGGCACAAAGTAAGGGAAAAATTACTTTAATTAGTATTAAGAGTAATTTGGACGCGAGTATACAGGCCTGTCATAGATTAAGATGCTTCCTGCAATCCGTAGCAATAGGATGTTACTATCTCTGCTGGGTTTTTGTCGGTTCATTATATCACCTAATAGCAGCTCTGTTCACAATAACTTGTTCACAATTTTAATTACGAATTTAGAAGTAACGAGTATTTGTACCTTAAAGGAAAAGACGTTGTGAATATTGAGCCCTGCTTTCAGAAAATGCTGCTTTTCACACCAACTGAATGGCTCAAATATTGGACAAAAGCTGCTACGTGCTGGAGAAATATTTGTAGGCGGACAACATAAACAAACTGACTCTCAGCTGGCATTTGACTTTATTTCGGATGTGCGCAGGCTAAGAACCAGCAACGGGTAAGTGCAAGTGGTTAAAATTTTCTCGGATAGGCGAGATAACGCAATAAATCAATGATATAAAAGATTCCGCAATTCTCTTCCCCTCACTTAAATAATTCTAAAATCGGTCAACAGTTAAATATAATTCCTTTGCACTATACCTTCTTTACCTTTAAGGATCGTCCACTATCAATCTCTTTCGAAAGCGGGATTTCAATTCCAATATTACTAAACTAAGGTCATAAGAAGAGAAGATTCTTTCGCGCTTTTTCAGTTTCAAATACCTAGTCGTGATGGCGAGAGCAGTCTGCGAATCGGAACCTGCAAAAATTTCCACTGAAGGTAAATGCTTTTTAAAATAAAACGGATAATGAATATTGTTGATAAATCCCATAATCGTATCGAGTAAAGTTAGAAATCATGCATCAAGGCTATCAATCGTAATCTGAGATTCGCTTCACCCGTGGCCTGTTCATTTTAGCCATATGCTTTTATGAGGTGTAATTAAGAAAATGAAGGGTAGCCAAAAAAGTCGTTTCTCCTTCAATTTGCTTTCATGTTAGCAGTATACAGATAGTTTACATTTCATTTATCCGCCTGCGTTTTGTACGCTTGAGCCAGATCATGGTTGCGCCAAAACTTGTTTGTAGCTCTCTAATGGATTAACTTTGAGTATAATTGTGGTTTCAGATAACCCCCTATTTCGTCACGAAGGCCCACACGCTGTGAATCTTCAAAGGGCACAATCGACGGACAAACAAGGGAATAACCAAATGTTTCAGTCTGGTGAGACAGAAGTTGGAATCGCTACGGGAGTACTCAAACAAAAATCCCAAAATCAGCCAGACGCAGAAGAGACTACTTCGTCAAGTTCAACAATGGTAGCTGACTCATCAGCAGAGCTGACATCAGCGAACCCTGAAAGCAGTACCACAACTATGCCGGAACTGAAAAAGGAACATGACACCGGTGAATCTGAAAGCGACGACTCAACCAAGTGCTTTACAAGCCCAAGCGGTAAATACTTGATCGCACGACGAATGTTCCCCTATATCAGGAGCCTATTTCATAAAACTGTAGCAATTGCGGCGATTGGTCATTTTTTAGTTGTTTCCAGCTTTTTCTGGTTTTTTGACCAATCGGCGCTTATGCAATTCCGCAGTTCTGCAATTCTGCAGTTTTGCAAAAGTTTTATGAAATAGGCCCCAGGATGAATGAAATTTATCGGCGGTGTTTGGTTAGATTCTGGTTTCCATCCATGTTAGAGACAAGAAAAGATATTGCAGCAGCGAATTGACTTCGATCTCATATTAAAGTCAAACTATGGTGGGAAGTTTGAATTTAACACTTTGCTTTCAGGTCACAGATGTTGTAGTAGAGATGTGCTGAAGATCCTAACCGAAATGGAGTATGCGATATCAAAAGAAATGGAGGAAACGGATTGCGAGCATAACAATACAAGTATAATGAAAGCAATGATCCGCTATATTGATGTGGGTTTTGTTTTATAGAGAAATTTAGATGTATTGAGGTCAGATTTTAAAGCAAAAGCACTGCATGCTTTCTTGCCTGTCGCCTGCGAAATATCACCTCTCTTGCTGTTAAGTGTACACCAAAGCTTGAATAGTGTCCAGTGACTTAGCTTAAGTCAACGGATGGGTTTTTCCGCTGCGAACACAAAAGATACCAGCGAGCAGTATTGTTCTTGCGAGTGTGTAGCAGAACTTCGTCTTCGTTTAAGAGGGAGAATTTTTTGTGGTCACGCTTACTGTACTGGTCACTACTATTCAATATCTTCGGTTACTTATTCGTCTTTTCGCTCATTATATTCCTGACATGCCGAAGGGGTAGAGATCTTTCAAAATATTTAATCCTGCACTCTTCTTCTAGGAAACCGTGTAGCGCGGAATTAGCATCCTTTACGGTACTACTTGAACCCTTGGTTGTATTGTTTGCTTCTTTAACACATGATTCCATGATATGAAAAAGAAGTATTCTATATCACCTGAGTGATCAACAGATAAATTTGCTGTTCATAAAAAAGGGAAAAAAGATATTAACTGGTATGTTGAAAAAATTAGATGTATGCTTAAATTTTTCAAATTACCTTATCGCGAGCTGTCCAAGTCCCGGTGCTACCCCCTTTGCACGATCTTCTGGTCATATTGAACGGTGATTATTTGATTTTCTCCATTCGTTTAGAAAGAAACGCAAAAGAAGTACTGCAGTCCATTCGAGATGATCATTTCAAGGGGACAGTTTGCTTCGAAATCTCATACCAACAGTACGACCCAGGATGACGGCGTTGCTTTGGGCTGCAAAGCTACCGTTCGAATTGGCGGAAAATCGCGCTTTCGCCGTCAGAACAGCGACTTTCAGCAGCATAGCGTTCAAGCAACCGATGGTCTTGAAGACGATGGAATCGAATTTCATGTTCTAACTTATTCTAAAGGCANGGCGGAAAATCGCGGCTTCGCCGTCAGAACAGCGACTTTCAGCAGCATAGCGTTCAAGCAACCGATGGTCTTGAAGACGATGGAATCGAATTTCATGTTCTAACTTATTCTACAGGCAAGCGACTTAGAATGGAGTATTTTTAATTGTTCAATGACTTTCTTCAGACATTAGTACTTTATTTTTAAGGGACTGTTAAGAGACGAGGGTTCAATTAAATAAGAATCATTTTCGAATCAGATTGATTACGTTTGAATCAAAATCATGCAGCAATACGTCCTACTTGTATATTTTTCTTGGTTACGTGGAAGTTTCATATTTTAATATCATGTATGAGATGTACGATCTCATTAATTATCTTTGATAGTTTCAAATGCTTCACCCATTTGAGAACTGGTATCATTTATTATTTCAGTTGTAAGTGCTACTGATACCAACTCGAAGAAAATCACATTCCCACAAAATAAGATCCCACCGCCCCCAGCACCAGCTGTCTCCGCAAGTGCACAAAGCTCAGCTAGTGCTCAAAGCTCAAGTAATGCACAAAGCTCAAGTAATGCGCAAAGCTCAAGTAATGCGCAAAGTTCGGCGAATTCCGCCGTTAATAATGCCGTAGCTCCTGCCGTACCTCCGGGTCTATCAAATCCTCTTGGTGAGTGAAAAAGACAGAATTAATGACCGATTCTTTCAACTTTTCAAACTTTTGAAGAGTCGACTGTTTCTGAATATAATATATTTGAAACATAATCCAATGAATGTAAAGTAATGCAGCCAAACCCCATGTAAGAGTAACCTGGCTATTACGGTCATAATTCAGTTTCTCGTGTTTTGTGCTATGAGTCCTGTAAATCTAAAGGAAGTCCTTTAAATAGTATCAAATGAAATCTTTCTCGACAATTAGAATTATAAAAATGCTCAAGGGCTCTTTTCGGTCAAACTCAGCATGTGATTAAATTTCTTAAGAATTTACTGGTGCGTATGCCGTTAATCGCAGCATGAGCAGGTATGACACATTGCTGCAGTCACTTTCAATGTTTCTCTCATTTTTTAATGCTTCAAGACATCACTTTGAATCGAAGAATTTGAACTGAATTGAATCGAGCTTGCTGGTTCACAAGTTCATTTCATGAATGGTAGGATGGCTCAAGAAATTAAAAAAAATAATTTAAATTTGTCACACTTTTCTGCTCATCTGTTTTCAATATCCTTATCCCATAATCAGACGTTGTTTTCAGCAGCGGCAGGGGCAGGAGCAGGGGCCTGCTTCAGCGAAGATGGCACGGTTGAAACAGAGAATGGAGTGAAGATGATGCGTGATTTGGTTATTGGAGACAAAGTTTTGTCATCGACTAATCGAAAAATGGTAAAAGTGGTCAAAAATCAATACTGGATCATGACAGATAGCGATGAGATTAGAGAGCACAAGTCCTGTAGCAAAAAAAAGTCACAGAAATAGGATTATTATTAGCTCATCCTAGACTGAAGGATATGAACGATCAAAACGTGTATGTCTAAATTTCTACGTCTTCGAAACTCCCCCTTGTCTATCAGCACTTTCATGCGCTGCTCTGAATCACCATGCTGAAAAGCAACTGTTCATCGAATCCAATTTTCAGCTTACCTTCTCGTCAGTTGTATCCTTCCTGCATCGCAAGCCACATGAGCGCGCATTATTTTATCGAATTGAAGCAGAAAATGGCGCGATAATCAAGCTGACTGGCAAACACTTCTTATTTGTCACCGACTGTGTTTCTGCAATATACCGACGGATCTATGCGGCGCAAGCAGAGGTTGGCCAATGTTTGTCATGGGTGGACAACGAAGAGAACCGTCTGAAGCCGACACCAATTGTGAACATAACTCATGCATGGCAAACGGGCATTTATGCCCCACTAACTAACACGGGAGTAAGATCAGTTTACATTATTAATGGGTAGGGGGCAAAATAAGATCGACGTCGTATATAATACACTTTGATTATGCAAAATTTCTTCCTCGCTCGTAGGGAAAATGTTGTGAGGATGGGCGAACCAGCGGGGGAGTGTATTTTATGACAGAGACAATAGCAATTTATGACTGCTGACGGGATTCACTACAATTAGCTGATTGTGAGACTTTAAATTTCGCGCCATTGAGTGGCGCTGGTGACTCAGGATTGGTTTAATAGGGATGTAAGATGTTAAGTCGGATTTTGGGAAGGTTCTTCAACGCTGCGTGAAGTTTAGCTCTAACTAGCCAAAATATGCCACATGAGATTGGCTCACAGTCTCGAAGCGGTAACAAATGAGAACTCTACCGAAAGCCGTAGTGTGTTTGAGCATTGCACTTTGCTAGTAAGACTTTAATAAAGAATTGAACATAAACAGCTGAGACGGCTAGCAAATGTAAAATACATTTCTTTGCAGAAAATCGTGGTCAACAGCATTTTGACATCGTGTCATAGTTCAGTTTTCGCGCAGCAAAGACTGCAGCAGAGTTACTTTAACGCTCTGCAAATGTTTAAATCATTGTTTGATTGGGCGTTTAACTTTATTCATTGGCATACGTCAGAATTGAAGGAAGCGGAGGAGTCAGAAGCAGTTTTTGGTGCTTACTTCTTTTCAAATGTACTTGATTTGATTGTACCGCAACTGTCAGCAGTCTCTTAGACATGACCGTATTTATTGTATACTGTGAATTATTGTTTTGTTTTACCAACAGGCTGAATGGTAATTATTTGTTAGCTTTGAATTTATTACTGTCTACGCGTATTGCAACATAAATAAGTTTTGTTGATGCAATTATTTTTAGATTTTCCACTTAAAACTATCATTATTGCCATGTTTTACTTGTCAATAAAGTAACGATTTAAGCACCTGTACAATATCACAAAATGCTTGCTGTTCTGCAACAAGACTTGATAGGGACATTGTTTATCCGCTCCCAAAGCTAGCATCTTTATGAAAAATAATGGAAAAATTAGACATAGCAGCGCGCTATATTAATAAAGCGCAGTGACTGAAATTGTACAACGATGGTACTTTCGATCTGGTCGGGTACTGCTATCAACGCGCGCACATGCATAAAGACGCCAAATTTAGAACAACGGCTAATAAACTTCAGCTCTGGAGAACCTTGCTAAGATTAAGTTTACAAGCACGCTATTTTACCTTGCTGGAATAAAATTAGATGAAAAAATTCACTGTTCACACTGTCAGAAAGAATACTTCCTGTGTTTTAACTTCCTGTCTAACACTATTTCAATTCCAAATTTTGCAGCTTCAGTTTAGTAATGAATAATCAGAAATTTTCGTTGTAAAATTTGCATTGAATATATATCACTCCCTTTCGAAGTCATTCTCGAGTAACGTTCTACAATTGGGATCGCATTATGAAGTTTGACGACTGAACGAAAGCGACTGATGCTGCGACCGACCAATTTCCAACGGATACATTCCTCGCCCTAGTTCAATCACAATCAGATCACGGTCAGTTTGTCTAATTACTCTACTCTTTCGTCGAAAGAATGGAAGGAAACGTTGTAATTGTCTTGAGATAGAAAGATACGTTTCACGTGATTGAAGGACGCGCTAGGTATCCGATAAAACAGCAAATATGATTATGAGAAGACAGACATTTGTTACGGTTTTCGCGGATGCATTCAAGATGTTTTAACTGCAAAAATAGTAATAAATTTCCTTTCGCACAAAATTATATTTACCGAAATAATTCATCAAATTAACAACAATGTTGTTTTATGGAATAAATTGCCATCTTTTCATCTCAAAACAAACAAGCGAAAAAACGCAATAAGCAATCATATTTTGTGAATGATATTATCGCCAATTAATAATGATTAATGCGCATTCTTGTTTAAGAGCGCATTCCTTTCAAACCAAGTGTAAATTTTACACAGAGATAACCCCATTAAGACGATGAAGGCATATTATAAGAATTAGTAGACATTTAAAAAACACAATATGAATGTGTAAATTTGCTTATGGAAGGTGAACATGAGAGAACTTAATTAACAAAAGGCTCATTGAGTGATTGAGAAACAAATGACGACCGAACAACACACTGACAATCAACTAATAGCATTCATTAGCTCCCGGCATGTTTACAGTACCATTCTTAGAGCCTACTGTAGGGTTAGTCGGAGAGATCGGTCCGTTGATTGATCAGTTTTACACAATGTCACAAAATTAGCGCAGCGTGTCAAATTTCTCATTCGTATTCCAACTGACAGCTGTGAAAACTGCCCGGTAATTGAGAGGTCACTGGTGTGGATTTGTTCTACTGAGCCGACCGGCGGCCTCATTTCATGTCACATTTAAACACTCCATCACCCGTAGTTCCAAGTTTATTCCTTAGTCTCAATCTTCCGCTGTCTTCCACAGTAGTTGTATTTGATATGTCGTGCTGCTCGCGTGTGTTTTCCTTCAAGTTTATTATTTAATATTCTCGTAAGAACGGAGGCCTCGGCCTCTACAAGTGACTAACCTGACCATACTCTCTAACTGTAGTTCATTGAATTTCAATGAACGAAATTTTGAGAACAAGTTATAACTTACTTGACCTACCGTCATTTAACGCTCATAATAGAAAAGCCTTGGGTTTCAAACCGCATGTAATAAACTTTCGCTTCAGCTGCTCCTTCTGCCTCTTCGCGTCCGTTTCAACGCGCCAACGTCGCGATGTCAGTGCTTGTGCCAACCCTTTCGCAAATTGTGCACACGGTTACATGGCGACTGATTGTTTCTGTGGGCCTATGCTGCCTACTCATCATAATCAAAAAGAGTGAAGCTTGCGCCCCGACCTTTTCGGACGAAGACGAGGTCAGAGCAATTCCTACATTCCGAAAAGTTTTATTTACTGAAATGCCTCACGATCATAAAATCGAGCGTGTTGCGTTCGGACCGACTCAAAATCATAAAATGGGGTAACAATCAACCAATCATGGCTATCTTTTAGCGAATAATAGTAATGGCCACAAGCGACTTCTCGTCAGCTAGCATAGCCTTATAGGGCGCAGTTTTCGAGCTAAGATAAGGCGCAAGGTTATAGCAGCAAGTTCTCAGCCTGGTCCATCGTCACAGATATTTCTGCGGTTAAGTCTCGATTTCTGTGATGATGTGAATGAATATAACTAAAATAATATAGCTTTAGTTTTCCTAAAGTGTACAAATTTAATATGATTCTGTAAAGAGCAAAATTAACGGCGAAATTGCAAGTCATTTTCAGGGCTGAAATGTGTATTGATATCTGAAAAGGTTTTTCAATAAGAGGCAGTAGAGTACTAATATGGCACTTATTAAAACATAGTTTTGTAAACAAATAATGCCAATTAACTGTGAGCACTTTACTTGATCATCAGCGATATATAACCAAGTAGCATTGCAGACTTGTTTGCTTGGCACACCTTACGGCACATTTTCACCGGCCCCAGGCAGTACAGTTGTGGAAGGCGATACTGTCACTTTGACTTGCAAGCCTTACGCACGATTGGGCGGTACAGTAGCCACCGCCACCTGCTCCTCCGCCGGGCTGCTATCGCCAACTTTACTTTGTTTGCCGGTAAGATCTTTTGAAAGACAGAAAGGGGCCAATTTGGCAACGCTATTGGTATCGCAACTGATGCGGTAATGATTGGGTGAAGCGCGCGTATTGGCCAGTTGTGGCGATGGGAGTTTAGAATTTCCCCGCGCCAAGACAACCGAATAGTTCGCGCGCTTCACGCAATCATAATTCCAGCTACTTTGTTAAATTGAACCCCGGCTGCATGTTTTGGTAGTGGCTTTATTGAAATGCTTTCGGATTTTTGTTCTTGCATTTGGATTACACTTATTTCAATAGAATCTGGATGTAAGAGACTTTTCAAATTCCTCTAAAATCTTATTCATATCTGAAGTTTACTGTACACGCACGATAATATCCTATCCTAATTAATTGAAGAAATTGCCTGTCTCGAATGTTTGTAGTCGATTGCCTAGGCTTAAGCTTTTGTCTCTGCAGTGTACTCTTGAGAGAGCAAATGCGAATTCATTAACCGTTATCGTATATGGTGTATCATCGACGTATTGCAGCATAGATTATCACGAATTTAATATTCAGAAAAGTTAAACTATCAAAGGATCTAAAAAAGCAATTTCAAAGATCGATTTCAGCTATAAAAACGATAGTACTTCAAATATTTGAAAAACTTCCCAGGTTTAACAATGTAATAATATTTTTATACATGATTTTTAGTGCCCTGACACTACATGGGTATACGATTCGACTACGGACCGATGCTTCAAGGCCTTCGCTGCAACGACAGTACCCGGCGTGTGTACCAAAGATGTGCCTTGCGCCGGCCTCGCAGCTCAGTATGGTGCTCCGACTGCTCTGGGATATACACTTAACTTTCAAGTGCTCTTGGGTGAGTTTTTTAAAGCGGACTAGTTATCCGAAATTACTTTTTGACATGTACAAAAAACTAGTACCAAGTGTTGTTCAGCGTGTCTAGCCTAATGGATATGTTCTGAGAAGCAAAAAGTTTCACTAGCTGCTTTTCGCCCCTAAATGATACATGCTAACCCCTAAACGACCCCAGTATGACATTATCATTTGAAAACAATAGGAAGGGAACCTCTACAGAGAAAAGCATGTTTGCAGTATTGCTTTATTTCAGTATGGAAAATATTCAATCTTCAGACAAAATTATTGAATAATTGGCTCAGTTGACATACCGCAAGTCCTCTAATGATTGCTCTGGTCGCTTATTTTTTCAACCTAGGCTTGAGGGGGCAGTTATTAGAGGATTTATGGTATGTCACAGGGATGGCTGACAGGAAGTTCTTAAGTGCATAGATCGGTTAGACGTGTGATGCAGTGCTTTCGCTTGAATTGCCGCATCTCACGCTATGATGTGTGCCCTATTTTTTCTCAGTTTTGATCGCCTACATAACAAAGCTTTTTTCTTTATAAAAACAGTGGTGCCGATTTCATTTACTTTTGACCTAATTTTACTAGTTTATCGATCGGCGACTCTCTGTTTCCGTTTAAAAATATAATTGGGGGTAAAACGTACCATATCGGGGCAGAATCGATCAATTTAGAGAGCAGGAAATATCGCAGCTAATTTCAATTTCCACTGCCCTTTCTAGTTTATATTTATAGAGAAGTCGAATAAGATCTGACTACTAGTTTGAAAACCCCTTCTACGCGATCAAAAATGAACGACACGTGATTGAATGCAATAAATGCAAAATTTCAGATGCCACCCAGATCGGTACTGACAATTCGGTTGGATCTACACTATTTTTCTATGTGGGAATCGGGGATCCAGTTACCAATTTTCAGTATCAGCTCGACGACGGCACTCCTGTCCCTTTGCCCAGCATCTTGCCGTTCTTCGTACCGCTTAACCCAAGTGACGGTCCGGGAAACACTGAGAGACAATTATTAGCCGGCAATTTTGGCTCTTTGGGATTAGCCGACTTTAATTGCGTTCCGGGGGGGACTTATGGAAGCATCTGTCAAATTCAGCTGACGCCTTAACCTGTGGCATTGAGATAGCTTTATGAATGTGATATATTTCATGAAATTTTTAATTTTGCGCACTTCACAGTCATGTAACTTCGAGAAATGTTAGTTTTATAGCTCAACTTTCTTAATAAGAATAAAAATTGATATCTTTTGCTTCGCATGTACAGGATGGGCCAAAAACGGATACACGTGATCTTTGTGTTTATTTCAAGTACTTGATAAAATTACATAAAATTTGAACAGAACATGTACCTGTAAATGATGTATTTAAATTTCAAAGCGTTCGGTTTTTCTGATGGTTACACGAACAACTTTTTGAAGTGTTTCAAATATCCACAATAACAAATAATGCTAGTGTCAAATGCGTGGGTCCCCTGAATCAGGACCGTTTTTAGGCCTGCGCCTTCTGTGTTCGCTATCGTTGCTCGTTTTTGTTCCGTTTTCATGTTCGCTCTCGAATAAACTGTCTTGAAGAACCCAGACTGAAACATCGCATTATCGGGGTCAAGGAGGGAGGAACCACCCTAAGCACAACACTACGATTTGTTTTTTGAATAACTTGGCCCGGAATCATCCAACCTAGTTGAAACTTTTCATTAATAATCTGCAGAAGTTGGGGTTGTGTTTAAAGAGAGAATCATTGAATTCAGTAGTGGCATTGTCAAGTTATGGGTAAGCTAAGATAAGGTCTCCTTTTCAAGCGCGTTTCCAGTACTCTTCACGCGTCGCATGCATTTGGCTTCAAAATGAGTGCTTTTATTTGCGTCCACATATCTTGACAGTACCACTATAGAATTAAATGATTCTTTTTCCAAATAAATCCCAGCTTCTGCGAATGATTCATATTAAGTTTGAGTTCAGCTGGATCATTTCGGGAGAAAATATTAAACAAACATATCTTTTCATTACTTTAGTCACTCTGCATGTGCAAATATCTCGCACTTTTTCAACGTATCATAAAATAACGAAAAACTACAGGCCGATCTCAGCGCGATCTTAGATTGGGCAAACGCCATGCAACTGACTCTATCAGTTGAAAAATGCGCCATTCTTCACCTTGCTTCCAGAAAACAAACTCAGAATTTCTCCTAATCTCTTGGTAACATTAAGCTTAAAGCCGAACCTGTGGTTCGCGATGTGGGAGTTCTTATCAGTAGCAATCTTAAATGATCCAATCAATGCAGAGAAGTAACCAAAAAGGCAGGATATTATATTTTTCAACTATATCGCTCATTCGAAACGAATTCAACTGCCTTTCTGTTACAATTATATAAAACATTTGTGAGACCTAAATTAGGTTATGCCACCCCTGTAAGGTCAATATCATTTAAAAGGACATACTCCTAATAGAATCTATTCAACGTGCATTTGCTAAACGAATACCAGAGCTGGTAACCGCCTCCATCTATCATACTCGGATCGGCTTTCATATCTAAAACTAGACCGCCTAGACCTGCGACGTTTGAAAACTGATCTTATTTTGGCCCATAAATTACTCTACAATCAATGCGATGTTAGCCAGACCGAGGTATCCAAATAGCTTCCATTCCATGTGCAGTCATTTATGAACTATGAAGGACAAAGAATTAGAGGTACTAACAAATAGAGCAGAACCGAACCGAATATGACAATGAGACTGGCTTTAAGAGAGACTTTTTCTAAGCAACGAGTTTTATCGAGCTTCCCTTGGCACCAGGCATGCCATATTCACTTAAATTTAAGAATTTGTCTTAAATTTGGGTGCGCTGTCTTAAATCTTATAAGACACAAAAAAATTTAAGACAAAAAAGGAGTAGACAAACGTGTAAATTTTTGTCTTTCGCTGAAACGTTACGGATATCTTGTCATCTTTTTGTCTTTCTTGGAAATCCGATATTATTACTGAAGCTCATTCTTCTTTTTTCATATTTAAAAAATGTCGGTAAAGTCTCAAAAAACGATGTGATATTCGGTCTTAAATTTTGTCTTAAATTTGAAGCGTTTGTCTTAAATAATTCTTAAATTTCAAAAAATTTGTCTTAAAAAATATTTTTCGACCTGGCATCCCTGCTTGGCACAGTTTGCAAAAAGGTCTCAGATGTTGATGAAACTTCTCATTATGGAGTAACTCAGGTCGAAATCTCTGAAAAAAGCATCAGAATTTTTCGAAAATATTTTCGTGTCGAGATATGGCGGGAAATTCAAACGTGATCAGGAAACTATAGCAACAAAATTAAAATCCTTGTTTCTGTATACCATTCAAAAGAAAATGAAGAGAGGAATCTGAAACTGACCACAATTTTGAAATTACCGTAAATCCTCTAATAAAAGCCCTGGGCGACTATTATTTCATAAGGGGTCTGAGAGAACATTTTTTTCTTTCAATCGTCATATTATTTGATAAAAGCGCTCATAAATACAAAGATTATGCGCTCTCAGTACTACAATTTGAATAGGAATTCAGTATTGACCTGCACTGCACAAGTCTTTAATGTTTTAATCACTCTGAGGGGGACGATTATTGGAGGGTGGGCGATTATTAGAGGATTTACGGTAGTGCAAAACTAAGAAAGTTATGCCTGAAATAACAGGTCGCATTTTTTTACTCTTCAGTTTTTCGAATTTTTCGGCAAGAACTTGGTCGGCTTGCATAATCGAAAGTTACCCTAGGATTACTCCCTAACTCTGGGCTATCCAACGGTGCCATAAAAAGTAAGATTCATGTGCTGGAACAATGTTCTATTTCAGCTTAAAGTTGACCAGTGCCAAAATTACGGTAAAAATGGGTTCACAGAACTTCATGAAGATGCCACCAATATCAATATTTTTATATACCACTCGACTGGAAATGACGAGAGAAGTCCGAAAATCTGCAGAGTTTTGAAATCGGTGCACAAATAAGAAAGATATGCAAGAAAGAAAAATATCGCATTTTCGCATTTTCTTGTGTTTTTTTACCTTTCAGTTTTTCGAATTTTTCGGCAAAAACTTGGTCGGCTTGCATAATCGAAAGTTACCCTAGGATTACTCCCCTAGCTCTGGACTATCCAACGGTGCCATAAAAATTAAAATTCATGTGCTGGAACAGTGTTCTATTTCAGCCTAAAGTTACCCATGCTGCAGTTACAGTAATTCGTTTTTGCCGTAGTTTTCAATTGCCCACCTGCGTATGTAGAACCGAATTAATGTCAGCTAAAATACTCTCTCTATTCAAGCACACCACTAGATAGCTTATAACTCATGGTAGAAAAGTAGAGGAACTGTACGCGCGCTGATTTGAAAGGGTTTGAACCAGAAATGGGATAGAAACTCCAATTTAACATGCGCAGACTTCCGACTACATTCGGGATTCCTTCGGCGCAAACGAATTACCGTAACTGCAGCATGGGTAACTTTGGGCTGAAATAGAATACAGTGAAATTCACTTATAGCGGTAATTGCGGGACCGGCCAAAATTACCGGTATAAGCGAAATACCGGTATAAGCGAATTTCGCTTATACCGGAATTTTGACCATTTTACACGAAAAAACCGGTGTAAGTGAAATTTTCTCATTGTTGTCGAAATATTAGTACATAAAGTATAGTCTCCTTTAGCGTTATTAGACGTTAGGAAGCGTAGCTAACATGCGTGTTATCTAGTGAAGTCAGATTATGAATACTGAAGCAGTGTTTTTAGCATCTTTATGTATCTTGATTCGATCAGAATTAGCTCATTTTCTGATGACAGGTCTGCCGATTCTATTACCGGTATAAGCGAACTTATTTGTATGGGAAGATATACTTTGGGACCGGAAAAAATTACCGCTATAAGCGAAATACCGGTATAAGCGAAACCGGTATAAGCGAAATTCGCCATGTACAAAACATAGGCNGAAAGATATACTTTGGGACCGGAAAAAATTACCGCTATAAGCGAAATACCGGTATAAGCGAAACCGGTATAAGCGAAATTCGCCATGTACAAAACATAGGCCTAAAATTCGGGACCAGCCAAAATTACCGGTATAAGCGAAATACCGGTATAAGCGAAATTGCTATAAGTGAATTCCACTGTACTGTTCCAGCACATGAATTTTAATTTTTATGGCACCGTTGGATAGCCCAGAGTTAGGGGAGTAATCCTAGGGTAACTTTCGATTATGCAAGCCGACCAAGTTCTTGCCGAAAAACCTATAAGCAAAAAAATGAGACCTATTCTTTCAAGCATAACTTTCTTAGTTTTGCACCAATTTTAAAATTCTGGTCGGTTTCAGATTCCTCTCTTCATTTCCTTTCGAATAATCTACAGAAACAAGGATTTTACTTTTGTTTTTGTATTTTTCTGATCACGTTTGAATTTCCCGCCATATCTCGACACAAAAATATTTTCAAAAAATTCTGATGCGTTTTTCGGAAACTCCGACCTAAATTACTGCAGAATGTTAAGTTACATCAAAATCTGAAATTTATTGCCCGTTGTGCTAAGACTCCGAACAAAGAGGTTCGATGGTTAGAAAAAGTCTATTTCAAGCGACGCGGACCACCTTCGGCCTACCGGCGCGTCAAGTGAGCAACGGCAACCGCGCGATGGGCTTGGACGGGGTAAAGAAACATGTGCTCGCAATCATCAGTTTGAATAGCGGAGCTTTGACATGAAGAGAAAGAGAATTGGACCGTGGGATCGGAAATGAATTTGTGATCTGAGCGGGACAAACGCTATGTGTGATTATGATGACGTCTAAGCACCCAAATGACCATAGAACGATGACGCCATAGCACAATATGCTAGCATATATATTTAAAGCATTCCTTAATAACAATACATAATAGAATATTTATTTAGAATGACGCGGTATTGAAATTACCAACACAATGAGACCGCAGCACGCTAACCTTTCCATTGTTGTGTCAATTGAGGGCGTTTGATAGCACATCTGTATAAACTTGGAGTGCCGATGTCATAGCTCGATGACATGTTGGAATTTGTTTGTGAAGCATTGTTGAATATCAATATATAAAGAACAGATCATCAAAATAGATATTCATTCATCGCATCGCTTGTGGTTGCATTGTGTGCTACTAGTTGCGTTCTTCTTCGTTTCCGGTCATGCCGTCCTTGATAGCTTATCTGGGTCTGCTTCAAGGTAATGTACTGTTGCTATACCCAGCCTTATCAGCTATAATGCTATTAACTTTTCAATAGAAATTATGATCCAGTTTTTCTGTATACATACCGTATTTATTCCAATTGTCGTCCAGGGGTATATTATTTCAACCCCGGTCTGAGGGAGGCGACAATTGGAGGGTGGGCGTTTATTGCAATATTTACGGTATACCATATCCACATTGATAGGGTCACCGTTCAAACCAAACAGGACAATTTTCAATTTGAAGTTTTTTTTCAAATCAACGAAACAGACACTTTCCACCTGAATTAGAACATTGTCTTTAAAATAAAATTTATTAAGTAAGGATTAATAATTTATCACATGGGCCATTCAATAAATTTCAAGCCTGAGCCTACGTGTCTCAGGTGTTTTTGATGCAAAAATTTAATGATTTTATGAATCTAACGAAAGCTTCTTTTGCATCCTACTAAAGCATCGATCATCCGAACAGCATAATAAGAACTGAATTTGCGATCCTCTACCACATCCAGTGCTCTTAGTTATGACTTTAATCTTTTTATCATCGGTATTCAGTCTCCTTGCATAACGCTATTATGAAATTGTTTCAGCGCTCTTTGTGATCGCTGTGTCGGCACAGCTTCCTACGGCTACCTGCAACGCGAACGCGAACTGCACTATCGTAAACTGCCAGATTGTTTGCACGTGCAAGCAAGGCTTCACCCAAAACGCTCAAAATCAGTGCGTCCCTGCTGATCCCTGCACCAGTCAACCATGCAAAAACGGTGGTACCTGCAAACGTTCAACAAGTGACCTGGCAAAATATAGGTATGTTTGTTTCCGACTCACAGCACTCTGTAACGGCGACATCGTTATTAGTCTATTATACAAACATATTTCCACAACTTGTGAAAATTATCAAGAATTGTTCTTCCTCTCAAGTAAACTAAAGCTAGTTTTGGTAGAGGACAAAATCTCATATATTCTGCATTAAAATATGAAATAGTGCTTCAGTCGCTTATTTCCTTGTCTCTCGCAGTTTTTAATTAAACCCGGGATATTTATAATTCTATTTCTGCCTTTTCAACTAGAGTGATAGTGCTTACTTTCGGCTCTCATGAGGTGAAGAATAGAGTTGATTCGTGACAATAAGTGCTTCAATTCTTCCTCCTTCAGTAATGCTAATATTCATGCCATACTTAATTTTATACCTTTCACAGTGGGCGGGGGCAGGGGGGTCTGCATTCAAGTGAGCAACTCATGAGTAAATTTTTTATCTGGTCATAAAATTATTATCAGCTGTACTTAAATGGTACAAATGAGAAGGCAATTACTTCAGTCTTCAGAACTTCAAGTGATTAAGTAAGACTTCCCTATACCTCAATAAATGAAGTTTTAATCTATAGTCGCCTTCAGAGCAATAACGTATGATGTCAGCAATAGCGAAAGTCACGTCAAACAAAGCTATGAAAGTAAAACTGAGCAATTTTCAGCTGCATTTGTCCAGATAATACCCATGGCGAC
>NIUQ01003466.1:0-13819 GCA_002796945.1 Plectus sambesii
TGGCTTAGGCTAGTGAACGGCAAACCTTGCACTGTGTAGACTTCCATATTCAACTTTATAGCAGTCAGCTTAAGATACTGCGCAATCCTGGCGCTTTTAACGAGTATATCACTGCGATTTGCTTATCGAAAGACCGAAAGTCGATTACCAACACATTTTAGCAACGGATGATCTGCCCGACCCGGCGGGGCAGAGAGGTTTATTTGTCTAACTTGATCGATGCAGCCCGCAAGCGCGCCAAAGAATTCCGCTCCTCTATCGCGCACCCAGTCGGCCATTAACATCTTTACGACAAGAGCGACACAAAAAAATACATCTAGCATTGTCGCTCGACCGATAGAGTGAAGCATATAGCGATGGAGAGCGTTTATAGAAGCAGCAGTCGCATGATGTAATGCCGAAGAAAGAGCTCGACCACGTGCGGTCGACGGCGCTGATGCAACGCTGTCGAAAGAGACCGCGGCCCCGGCGCCGCCCCCTCCCTTTTAATTAAACATAGCTAGAGCTTTCGCAAGCAATGGATTCTCTGATTTGGGTTCTCTAAGCGTGCTGTGGGATTACTGAAAGGCTCAGAAAAATGTTGAGAAGCTTTACGATTAGCGAATTTCGCGACTAACAATCCGTAAATAATTTCGTAGTTATTCATGACAATTGATTGCAGAAAAGCCTTTAACTTTTATGTGCCCTGCTTTACTACAACATAGCGTCAGGTCTGACAATAATTTGCATACATACTCTCTAAATCGAGTTCATTGTTTTTCAATGAACAATTCATTGTTTTCACACCAAAAGAATAATTCATTGTTTTAATGAAGTAGTTCATTGCAAAAACAATGAAAAGATTCATTGAAAAATCAATAACGTGCGTTGAAGTGCAAAACATTGGAATGGTTATTCAATGAATTATTTCATAAAAACAATGAATTATTCTTTTGGTGTAAAAACAATGAACTGTTCATTGAAAAACAATGAACTCGATTTAGAGAGTAGAAACATATTTAGCATCTATGAATACATTTTTAGCCTTCTACTATTCAATGATTGCAATTTGGACATACATACATTTTCAAAGAGGAACCCCTTACCAGCAAAAGAAGCCATCCTCAATGTTTAATAGTCACATTTATTTTATCTTTCAGAACAGAGAATATTCGATGTTACTTGTATGGATTAAAAGTGAGATCGCTTTGCAAGCGATGGGCTAACGTTTTACTCAAAGCAACATAGACTAGCTATCATTGTATGAAAAATTCCTGCTGAGAGCGATTCATAACCTAGGCAGAGAAAAATTTTCGGCATGTCTTTGTTGCGAGGAAAACTCAACCGAGCGACAATTTTTGTACTGTTTAGGATTTTATACAAGTTTTTAAATAATAGAAGACAGTGGTCTATTCGTACGGCTAAAGGCTAATTTGATAAAGCTATTTAAAGTTTCCTAGCGTTTGTTTCGCTCCGTCGCAGGGTCCACTTTCTGGGTCTTCCTAAGAAGGCCCTTTTTAACGACACTAGACTTCTTCGGTCGGCTGTCGCATGCCAGACACCAGGGAGTTCCGCTGTCCGGAATCGAACCCTGGCCTTTACGAGTGAGAGCCGTATAATTTCGTAAAGCAATAGCAATTACGAAATTGCGAATTCGCAGAATTGCAAGCGCGCTAATTGATCAGAGAGCAACAAATAACTGGAAATAACCTGAAGGCAACCAGTCACCGCAATAGTTGTATTAAATAGACTCCTGAGACGTGAATATAAGTTAAAAATTCGAAATAATTTACACCAACAGCGCTATAGTGCAGCTCTAGCTGTCAGTAGTAGGTCGGAAAAGGTGCATGACCTGTTGACCAAAAATGTATGCATTGTGCATGATCGGTTGACGTTGCCACGCAAAAAGATTGCTATGTTGATAATCCATTTAACGTGCTTTACATACCTGCAAACTTTGCGTGTGTCTAATCGGCTTGATTCTTATCAATTAAAGCACTGTCAGTCGAACCTGTTTACATGAGATTACTGGCGACGTATAGAGTGTGAATTTATTAGGCGATGATAGCAAGCACTCAAAGTGAATTGATGGCTGTTCCGCCCTCCTTTGACATATCAACGTGCAAAGTATAGCGGTTTTTCCATTAGAAGCTCTCTCTAGTAAAAGCCCTCCTAAATTCTTCTTCTTTAGACTTTTCAAATTTCCAGCATATACTATTGTGCACGACGGCACCAATTAGGCTGACGAAAAAGAAAAAGAATTTGACCATTCCCGTCGCTCCATTTAGAGGCTAGAGTAAAGTTTTAAATTTTTTCAAGACCAAATATGAGCTCTGAGGGTTCTAATCGAGAAAATGCGGGACTGTATTATATACAAGTGCTATAATTTGATATTGCTTGCTGGTGATATTCGAACGCAGAGAGTCATGCTCGCCGCAGTTAGAAGAATTTGACGTGATACTTGCCAATGAGACTGGCGATAAATCGGACAGAACTGGGTTATCGCATTGCCTGCAGATCACCGAAAACTGCGCTCAATTGCGAACGCGGCCGTTCTCCAGTTGACGGACCACTCCGGTCCTATGCAATTGTCACGTGGACTGGACGACTCGTTTGTTCTTGCGTAGCGTCTCGCTTGGTCGGCTGTCGGCCGCCTTTTCTGGACCGAGAAGTCTTAATTCGTTCCGTCGCACTCAGCTGCCTCCGTTTACGTAACACTTGTATCGGTGCGGCTATCTGCGATTCGATTGCGGTGTGCGTGGTCCATCTTAGAATGTTTTCCTCTTCCAGGTTGTTGGGGTTGTTCGGTTGCCTTCTGCTGTCAGCCACCGCTCGTAAGTGCTCGTAATAGTTGAGTCAATGATAACTATGATAATGCTAGGGCCGGATCATCGGTGTTGGGAGGCTCGAGGCATATACTCGTAATATTTTTGATCTGATTGTAAAGTCATGAAATTCCAGATTAAACAAAACTAATCCCTCCCCCATGTTGATATTTCTATCAAAGTGTTCACATTTATATCAAGAACTGATTATCATTCTCAGTGGAAAATATTGTTTTTACAACGAAATATTTGCTCAACTATGGTGTCCGACCCGATTTTTTTGATCGAAAAAATGTAAATATCCTCAAGCTTTCGGGAGCCTCGCAGCGCGACGTCGGTTTCCAAATAGTTAATCCTAGTCGATAACCGTTAATACTAACTTGTGCTAATTTATTTTGCGCAATACATAAGACCATTGATCGATTATTAGTACTAATAATTATGACGAATTAGCTATTAGTATCAGTAGCTGTAACTATAAGTACTAACAAAATACATGTTTAGTGCAAAGCAGAGTATGATTGGTTAACTATTTGGAACACTGATCGGAGAAAGGAGGCACACGCCCTGGTGCGCCTCGCCTCTAACCACCTATGATCGGGTGCCTATAATCATCGATAACCATGTCTAATTAATCCATTGACAGACTCAGAACAGTGCAGTAACAATGATCCTAACTGTGATGCTTGGATTGACAACTGTGCTGTAAACAGCTGGGTGCGTGACACGTGCCCCGTAACTTGCAAAGTATGTCATAACTTCGCCAACAGAAAACGCGGTAATTCCTTTCTCTAACATAAATTTATTATCTGCTGCATACTCGAACGTCTCTTTCGCATTGTATTCACACATCGCAAACAGTAAATTGCTCATTGGTCGTCAAAGCCAACAACTATACCTTCAGAGCTAGATGAGAACTGCAAGGACTTCAGCGATAACTGTCGCGATTGGGTCCACGGAGACACAAGTCTGTGCAAGAGCACCGACTACATCATCAGAAGTTGCAAGAAGGCCTGCGGACTGTGCGGAAGTCTACCGAGACGTAAGATATCGCGCAGTGTTGATCGCAAGGGGGCCTGTTTAGACGCGCCGTCGCTCGTGATGGCCGCCGACTGATGGGGCGGTTCCAGCTGATATTGCGGCGGTTCCGTGACGGTTTTCTTCAGGTTGAGGTTGAGGGCGCGAATAAGATTGAATTTTTCGTTCTTGAAGCGATAGATGGGCGGATGGGGGCTCTGATCGGCGTCGCCTGTGGTCGCGTGCGCCGACCGCGGGTCGCCGCGTTTGCCGAGACGCACCATGTCGGCGTAGTGAAAATGTCCATCAGATCGCTTAGCTAAGCGGTACAACTTGCTCGCCGAATATTCGTCCATCTCGCTGGTGGCATCTAATGTTTGCGCGTCGAGCAGCATGATGACCATGAAAACGGCAGCGGAGAGGAGAAGCGACGACATGGGGTATTGGGAAGCGGGCGCGACAGACGAGTCGGCGCAACAACTAAGCGGACTCCTTCCCATTTCCATCGTAACTGCGTTCATTTATTCCCGCCCACATCGCCGCCTCAATCAGCAGCTATTGTCGGTTGCCTGCGCAATTAATATATCCACTAGGTATGCGATCGACCGATCTTCCTCAATCATTTTATATCATCATAGATGGGGACAGGATTACAGTCGGCCCTATAAATACCGAAACCCCCGCTAAAAGTTCTTAGATTGAAAGTGATCCCTTCAGGCGCCAATTGCCTGAGAAAGGTCACTCTCGTTCTGCTAAATGGAATATGATTCCTGCGCTAACAGGCTCTTTTAATTGCAGTTCACTTATTTAAATTAAGCATTTGACTTTGTCTCAACGTCTTCACTCAGCGTTCACGCGGTCACTGCTCATAATAGTGTGATCATGATGTACCGAGGAGGACGCGTTAAATCTGTTTTTCAAACGGAGAGTGTATGCATAGGCAGTTGTCTGTCCATGGACCTATAGGCGTCGTTTTCAGTATTTAGATGGGCGGTTCTCGGCTGTATCCCATCGATGNTTCAAACGGAGAGTGTATGCATAGGCAGTTGTCTGTCCATGGACCTATAGGCGTCGTTTTCAGCATTTAGATGGGCGGTTCTCGGCTGTATCCCATCGATGGGCAGTGAAAATTCTGTCCTTTGCAGGGTACGATGTGAAGAATCTGCCATCGAACCTGCAGCCTATCGCCTTCCTCGTAGGCAAATGGCGCTCGGAGCATGGCGGCAAAGCTGTCTTCCCAACCATACCCGTCTTTACCTACGGCGAGGAGTTGGACTTCAGTCTGACCGACGAGAAGCAGAGCGGCGTACCCGCCCTAAACTATACGTGCGTTGTTTTTAATTTCAGCAACTTTTTGACGATGGTAATTTAGCGCGTTCGCCTGGGGCATTAACGAAAAGAACGAACTACACAGCGAGTATGGCTTCGTTACTGTTCGTCCAGGCAGCAGAGACGTCGCTCTGAACACTGTCATGAACAATGGTTGGTGAATTTTCCGTTCGAGACCATACGCTTCATTAGTCGGAAAGTTAATCGATAATAGCTTGTTTTACGTGGGCGTGCTTCAAATTCGATTCTACGCGGCTTCGGTATTGCTAGCGAGATGAGCCTTTAGACCGTCCATTTATTTAGTTAATTCGCAGCCACTAACGACTTTACCTAAATTAATGCAAGCGGGGAGTTACGCGCCGCCAACCGTCCCCACACTCGTCCGAACTTATAAGGAAGCTTATCGCCAAAGTATCGATTTTGGGTATGACGCCGATAATAATGTAATTAAAACAGGGTTCGTAACCGTGGAAGAGGGAAAAGTGGAAGGAAGAAATATTCGCTTCCGACTGCAAGACATTGGCAGAATCAGCTTCAGCAGAGATCTGCCTGTGCACGACGTGAGTTGTCTTATGAAATCGTTATTGTGCGTTCATCTAACGAAGCGGTGTCGTAAACATACGCGACGGGAAATAGTGTGCGACGTATATTAGATGTTGCCTAGCAATCAAAATTGTAATTTATAAAATGAGAGTAATATTCGCGCACTATTTCCTGTTGCGTATCTTCTCGGCATCTTCATAGTTAACCGCTTTTACGAATTGTTTGTGCGGGATGGATTTAGATTGGTCGTTGCCAGGACAACAACCAATCAAAATGGTTCACGCCAGAACAAAAATCCTCCAATGTTGCAACGTTTAAGCACAGTTTTATTGCAGGTAATTCGCCATTGGACTCTGCTCGACAGCGATACGCTCGAAGCCAGACTCGAAATGGAAACGCTTACTCACGGGTTGCAAGAACATACATTTATTCGATACAAGAAAATATACCCGTAACTGGATTGAATCGATTGTTTTATGCAATAATTATGATTACAATTTGGTTTCGTCTGCAAGCTATGTGAGCGCATTAACGCGTGGAAAGCATAGACGTGTTAGTTGCAAATTTTGAACAAACTGAGAAACGCGCTCGTTGGCACTTTTACCAATTTTTAACGCTCAATGATCGAACCAAGAGCAACAGTTGCTGCAATCTGCATTAAAAATGTTGAAATATTTGCCTGGTGCTGCATACATTCCTTTATGCAAACGATTATACAACAACTGAAAATATTAATCCAAAGAAACCTTTCGAAGAGCATAAAAATACGGAAAATACAGAATACGTGTTTCTGTCTGTTTTGCTTGAAACTAGTAAGCTAATTACGCAATATAATATTGCTGTCTAAGTGGTCCTTTTCCATAGTTTTACGCTTCTTTCTAACGGAATCTTTATTCTTCAATACCGCTCCGAGAGCGTCCAAATTCAAAACATACGCAACACAACTTTTTTCACTTTTCACTCAACGACATTGCATAATTATAAAAATTTATTTCTTGAACTTGTCATCGTGTCGCGAAGGCACGCGATTTCAGTCCCAAATAAGGGTTTTCTGTGAACAGAATGTCAAACAGATTCTGGCTGTCTCGAACTATTACTCACTCGTATGCCATTACGCTGAGTCAGAATGTTGTGACTTCAGAATATGCCACATCTTGCGCTCTTGCGCTCTTCCTATCTGCAAATCACTGTTAAAAATGTAGTCGTACAGGCCTGTACCTACTCGTATTTCTCTCTCTTTGATATATATAGTTTTGTAACAAGAAATAAACTGAACCACCAAATATTCAACTCTTTCATTTGCCTCCACGACAAGTGGTGCATCGGCCAACGCCCTGTCTCTGCGCAATCTCGTTTTGCCGGGGGAGGGTCGTTTCTGGGCCATAGAAACGATGAAGATTGGAGGTGAATGGCAATCACAGTCTACAGCAACCTCTACTCCAACAATACCATCAAGATCGATCGAAATGGAAGAAAGTCAGCAGAAAGCGCAGTCAAGAGAAGATTATTAGCTGTTATTGATGCAGGAATTATTTATCCAGCTAGTGAAGAGTACAACAGTGTCATATCAACGAGAATGTGGCACAGAACCAGCAGTCTGAGGAGCCATCCAATGCGTCTACCAAAATCATCAGCAGATCCACAAGAAGAAAACCTCTTAAGCGCCCAGAAGGGAGAGGCTAAAGGGACAATTGCTGGCGGGACCCTGTCACAGAAGGCAGTGGTAATCAATACCCTGTGGTAACAGAAGCCCAGTGGTTACCCATAAAGCCATGCGCAAATGGAAGGGATCTGTCATCAAGGAGAACAAATGGGTGACTCAGTGGCAGTGAATTACCCACAAGAAATTATGCCAAACAAGGCATGGATGCAAAAATGGATGAAGAGAAGATTAAGAACCAAGGCTGGACATTCTGCAGACTGCGCCATCATATTGCGAAAGAACTGCGACGACTGCTGTCAACACAAGAGGATAAGCAAGAAACACCAAGCTCATCAAAGTTACGGGGGGGAGGGCTGCTGCGCAGATAATATTGTATTCAGTGCTACCAGTAGAGAAATGTACCAAGAAGGCAGCTGGAACATTTGCTGTCCTTGCTCAACACAATCAAAGACCACCAGGTTGCGTCGTCAGCAAAGAAAGCCACAACTCAGTACTCCATACTAGCAACATGGGAGTATGTAAGACCCCAAAGGAATGGCGGCTAACTGAGAAGTGGTAATGAACGCCCAAGGCTGCGCAACGCTGTACAAGGTTCAAGGAAGTAATGGAGCGGCAGTGAATGTTCAGTTGATATTAATCCAATAGTGTTCTAATCATTGATATCGCTATTTTCTTATCACTTCAGTCTATTGTCTGGGGAGTGTCGCGAAGGCACGCGATTTCAGTCCCAAATAAGGGTTTTCTGTGAACAGAATGTCAAACAGATTCTGGCTGTCTCGAACTATTACTCACTCGTATGCCATTACGCTGAGTCAGAATGTTGTGACTTCAGAATATGCCACATCTTGCGCTCTTGCGCTCTTCCTATCTGCAAATCACTGTTAAAAATGTAGTCGTACAGGCCTGTACCTACTCGTATTTCTCTCTCTTTGATATATATAGTTTTGTAACAAGAAATAAACTGAACCACCAAATATTCAACTCTTTCATTTGCCTCCACGACACATCGTGCCAGGACGCCGGCACTGGCGGGAGGCGCGATTACTAGTGGGTGGGTGGCCACCGCGTACAATATCACATGGTACGATTCGTTTAAGCGATATCATTCGTAAACTGAAAGAGCGAATCCTGGGTGCTCATTGACGCACAACCGTTGTCGTCATCACAACAGTTGCTATTAAAATTGCGCGATACGCCCTGTGTTGGTCAGTTGTGACGCGTGCGAAAAGAACTCTCTCCATGACGTCACACCTGATCAATCAGCGCGAATCCCGCTATTAAAATTACAATAGCTGGGACGGTACCAATTTTGTGAATTTGACCGCTCAACGCTTTCTCCGAAATTGTCATGGAAATGCGACATAACGTTTTTAACTATTGTAAATGGCTGGTGTAAGTGATCAAAAGTGATGATGGTCATATTGGAATGCGTGGTTCTTGACTGGTGGATCAGAATTCAACGAAACTTGGAGGAATAATATTGCAATACTGACCGTATCATGTAATTCAATGTAATCTAATTTGGTTGAAATATGCCAAAGTTATGGGCAAATTAAAAGCTTAAAACTTGCATATCGCATCTAATGCGACCATGATTAATGCTAAAACGATTCCCAAACATTTTTAAACTGAACTGAATACCGCTCCAATAAAATCTATCTGACCGAAAATGGCTCCTAATACAAAGCACAATTTGTATGAAACTCTTTACCACACTCCAGAAGTTCTCTTGAACAAGACAACAAGCAGTTCCTTGTTCTGCATACTATGCACTTTTTTAAGTCTCGTACAAACTAGAACAGCCACACTGTTATTTGCAAGTCACGCCAAACCTAGAAACAAAGGGGGAAGTGGTTTTATTCAACCAACGGTGAACAAAATTGCGTTCTCTCAATTGACGCGTTAAATGCCTCGCCAACAGCGGCATTACTCGCGAAAATGATCAGACATTTTCAGTTCAGTCGAACATCAGTTTTTTTGGACACGCTGTTTTAATCAAAAGAGTACTGCCTGAATGCAAATGATCGAATCAATCAGTGGACGCACTTACTGCCCAAAGAACACTTGACAGTGGCTGAAAAAGTTTTTGCCACGACTATTTTACAACTTGCAAACGCCTAAGTCGAGCAAAGCAAAGCGAAAAATTATTGAATTTAGGCTATACAAGCCCGGTTCTTTGCGCATATCAAGAAATGAATTTCAGTCTCAGCTTCCATCTAAAGCTACCATAGTATATTCCGAAGCGCCTCAAATCACATTTGTAGTCTGCAAGAGACAGTATCGGAGAGTCAGTTGACCAACCAAAAACATCACAGTCACGAACAAAATTGAGCAATGATAAAACAACTCGGTTTTCGTTCACACAGCGTGTAATTAAATCTTGCATGTGAATAAAATTGAATAGGCTTTCGGTTGGCGTTTTTTATAATCATTTCATGTTTGCAAGCTTTCCATGCGTCGTATTTGTATATTTGTACCTTCAAAAATGTGTTGTTATTTGCATTGAGAACTTCCTGTTTAAACAAACCAGAGTTGTCGACCAGTTCGTGTAGCAACCATTATAATTTTCGTTACATCTTAAGAATTTAGAGCTGTGGTTAAGCATTGAACACTCAAAACTTTAGATCTGTTGCGCAGAAATGAGAAAATTAATAATGTATGCATGGTAATCGTAAGACAAGTTCCGTGAGCGCTTTCGGAAATTTCAGCGTTCGACGCGTGACACCCGCTGTGGTGATTATAATCACGGGAAGTGCGGTGATTGGTCAGACGTGACGTCATAGCAGAAGCGAGAATTTTTTATATGGGCGTCGCATTTGACCAATCACCGCGCTGTCCTCATTAGATTATACTAATTATGAGAGAGGCGACGCTCCTCGCCCACCACGAACCTTACGGGCATCAATAAAGGCTAAAATTTGCGCAATAAAGTAACCGCTTATGGGCAACCGAGGATTATTTGCTAATAAAATAGTATTTATATCATATCGTATTAATAGACGAGGCTATAACGACTAAAATTTGTCCAATTTCTTGCTACGGCTCATTCAAGTGTGGAGGACCGAAATAGGTCGTGTCTAGAATATATAGTAATATGTTAGTGACTAAAGATATATGGAATTTTGTTAACAAAACTAGGTCAGTAAACATATACAGTCAAAACCAAAAAAGTGCATATCGGATAAAGCAAGGAAAATTGTTGCATGTATCCGATTTCTGCGCTTGAGCGATTTGCACTCATCCGGTTACGACTGCACTTGAAAATGTTCGTTGTTCTGTAGTTGCAAAAGAAGGCTGCAAGGATAGCACGATACACTCTTTCCATTTCTCATTCATTACTCGTAAAACGCTCGTGAACAAAATTAAGGCGAGCGAAATGGCCCTCGGGTATTTTGCATACGGTAGGCTAGAACCGGGGACGCGGACGCTCCGACTTCATTTCATCTGGCTGAATCCTTGGTGAGCGCCGGTCGAATAATTGAGATCATCTGGGGCGGCGGGCGCGAGGAGAACTGCACATCTTTGCATATGTGACACGCTGTTTCATGGAAAATTGCTCGTTGACGACTCGTGAGAGTGACGTGCGAGAAAGAGGGTCGGCCACATTTGAGCCGCCGTTGGTGGAGCGGAGCTCTTAGCCGAGCAAACAGTGCATGTTGTCAAGCAATTTAGAGCAGTTGAACGATGTGTGCAGCGACAGTTGGCGGCACAAGCAGTCTCCGCGGTCGACCGTTGCGTCATTTGCGTGTAAGGATCGCCATGATAGCCTTGACGCCTGTTGCTACTTGATACATCATGGTCCAACGCACGGCTGGCGTGTGTGGATGGGCAGAGAGGATGTGCGACAGAAACAAATGGATGCGCTGGCGGAGGCCGAGCAGCCGTCCTCCCAATCGATCGGCGGTCGTCACCTAGTGTTTCGCATAATCGCGGCACAAAGGCGACGCCGGGCGTGGCCGTGTCTATGTCGGACGATGGACAGAAGGGCGAAAGCCGACCGCCGCTTCGGCTAAGTGCATTAGTGGGGCGGCTTACTTGCAGCCATTCTGACCATCCCGGCGTCCGTCGGCGGACCGTTATTAGGTCGTTATTCGCGTCTGTGCGCGTGTCAGGCAGCCACCCACGTGCGCCATCGGCCTTCGCCCAGGTGCGTTCGCGCGTCGTCGACGGTCGTCGAGCTCGTCCGCCGTCTAGTCGGGCAATTCGGTCGGTGGCGCCAACGGCCGATCGGGCAGCGTCCGCTAGGGCATCTCATTAATCGCGAATGCAGCCGGCCTCGTCTGATCAATCGGCCGTCGCGTCCCCTCCCTCCGCCGCTATCATGATAGCGCCGTGCCCGAGCTGGTGGTAGACATCGACTGGGCCCGCCATGACTGCCGCCACCCTTGTGGCGACTGGCGCCCTCCTCCTTCTACTCGTCTTTCTTATCTATCTCCTGCTCAAACACACCCACGCGAAGCAGCTCTTTCGCCGACTACTCGGTTGGGTAGAGTTGGAGGAAGAGAAGTCTATTCTCGACCGAGACGACTTCATTCAACAACAACAGGTAAGAGTCATTGATCGATACGACGTTTCACTGACGCCTTCGTGCGGAAACCCCAGCGCAGCTTGCCAAGCGACTCACTCTCTCTCTCTCTGCCCTCTGTCTCGCTCTACCCTCCCTCTCTCTCTCGTCCTTTACTCTGCCCGAGCACATTCATTCGTTAGACGACCTGATCCGCTCGGACGATCGCGATCTTCCTGTCCGCATCTCGTGTGTCGCTTTCCACCTGCGCCGCACTACTTGTCATTAAGATGTCAAGCTTTGTCCATTAGAGATTCATGCACTTACCGGCATAAGATTATTATATTTTAGTTGCGTGCTGCCGCCGCGAAAGCTGCGAACGCATCGCTGTCACCGAATGCATCAGAGTACCAGCTGAGCGACGAAATCGGCAAGAAGACTAGCCTGGTGCTGGATTCTCCGCTGCGCGCAGTGCAGCAGCCGAGCCCCGAGCCGCGATTAGCCGGTCTCGAGCAGCTCTACTATAACGCGGAAACGTTGCGAATGGGCGAAGAGAGGAGCTCGTTGGCTTTGAGCGCCAACGCCTCCCCCAACCATGTCGCCGGCACCTTGCTGTCGTCGTCGTCCAACGATGTCCGCGATGGTTCCCCGTCTCTCCTAAATCGCAAACGATCCAGCCTGACGTCTGAGGACGAGTTTCTCGGTATGGATACCATGTCACGATATAACGACGCTAATATCGATCGTGACTTCAGAGAAGATGGACGAGAGCGGAGTGGCTCGTCTGAATCGCGCGCTGTCGACCGAAAGTCTCGACAGCACTTGCTCGGCATTTGACCTGTGCCGCGCCGACCAGGACCACCTCGGGCGACTAGAGCTGCGCGTCTTCTACGACAGGTGCGTTGAAGGCTATAGCGGACTCGTAGCTAGACCCAGTTAGCTGGGCGGATACAACTGATATTCATGGATATTCATCAAAATCCTTTTAAAATCTGGAAGAATGACAAATGCCGGAGATTCTCCCCCGACCCGCATTGCTTCATCTCTTGAAACCTATTCACATGGACTGTTGTAGCTTCTGCAAAAACAAATGCAAGATGTCCGGCGACTTGTCCACTTTCCGCTATTGTGATTAGCACAGTTAAGGCCCGCTTATATTTTTAAAAACAATTCCACACTTTTAGTTATAGAAGGCGAGCAAATGATGCATTTTGGTAACGTTACCAAGCAGGAGATCGTTGTTTCTTTAGCGTGCGTTTTGGAGCTGAAACCCCAGAGTCCTTTAATCTTTTAACAGACCTTTACAGCTCCAAAAGTTTTATGAAATAGGCCGCTGGGTAATAGTTCAAATTGTCACCGGATTGTCGATTGCAGAGCAAGCCAGTTGTTTCATCTGTGGGTGCTGCAAGCCTACGATCTACGTGGCACGTGCTCGTCGCCGGCTGCGCTCGACTTCTGGATCGTTGTATTCCTGCTGCCCCATCCGAAACCGTTGTGGAGGACACAGGTAATCAGATCACATTAGGTCACACGCGCCTTACCTGACATGCGCGCGGCTTTCGGCTTTGGGTGTTAAATATCCACAAGAACGACGTTCATTACCCAATGTTGGCGACATTTTGTTTAGGAAAAAGTCGGCTTATTTCGATTATTGCGTGGTACATACATTTTTTAGTGATAAAAGTCGTCATCCCCACGTCACTCTCTTCCAATAGTTATGAGATCCCCACCTTTGGAGTCGTATACGTTGTAGCGAGAAAGACGACCGTTGTCGCAACGTGCAGTCATAAAAAGCTCCATCATCGAGGGTGGAAACCTAAGCCTAAGCCTAAGTTAAAACTGAGGCAGCGCGCCACCGATGATGAGGCTATTTATGAATGCATGTAATGACGAGAGTAATCGATTTCTCTGAACCGTCGATCTCGCTTCGACACACATACCCCCAATATAAATGTGTTT
>NIUQ01003467.1:0-17354 GCA_002796945.1 Plectus sambesii
ACCGCCAGTCATTTGAACAACCAATGTTTTATTTATTAGTGGTGTACAGATGGGTTGAATGAGGTTAAATTTGTGCATTTGAGTGAGCAAATACTTTTTTCAGTTATTAGTTTCAGATTTAACCTTATTCAACCAATGTTTTCACCACTAATTAATAAAAAATTTGAGTGTTCAAATGACTGGCGGTCTAATGTCTCGGCGGTGAAATGCCCATGCGGTGAAATGCCCCGCGGTCAAATGCCTCCGCGGTCAAATGCCCCGCGGTCAAATGCCCCTGCGGTCAAATGCCATAGCGGTCAACTGCCCGGCGCGGTCAATAAGCCCCGTCCCCTACAATCCTCCGAAAACCGGTTAAGGGGGTAGATTTTTAAAAACCGAGAGAATAGTCCGAAGTGCTACATGGAAATCCGTGACAGTCCTTCAAAAGCAAAGAAGGGAGTGGAATTCTGAGAACTACGCAGTTTCCAACCAAGACCAGAGTATTAACTCCATCAATAATCCCAAAATAAATTAATCAAAACCAACCGTTTCTTAACGAGGCAGCGGATGACGCAGAGGGCGTCATGGAGCGATCGGTCGGCCTCGTCGAGGACGAGCTTGTTGGAGCCGCGGAGGAGGATGGAGACGGCCTGGCCGGGGTTCTGGACGCCGGTCACCTTGATGACCTTGCCGTCGCCGCCGGTGCTGATCTCCTCGACTAAATCGGCCGAGCCCAACGCCTCGGGCACGAAGTGGTCAACGCTCGCTACTGGGCGGCAGCCGATGATCTAAACGCATTGAGATTCATTGAAGAATTCAACACGCAGACACAAAATGGACGAATTGGTTTTCAGTTTAACGTTGGGTCTGATGCAACCATAGCAGCGATGTTTTGCTAAATTTTAGCGACCAAAAACAGTAAAAATTTCTTCTTATGACTAATAGATTAAGTTATTTGAATTGAGCAAGCATATCAGAATTAGTTGAATCTCAAAACATACAGAATATATTACGGATCCCAGCAGACTTCTATTTCACATCCCGCAACAGAAATAGTTATAATAAGAAATTTCATTTTATAGTACACTTTGCGTTTATATAGACTTTAACATAGGATAAATACAGAAACATAAAACTCTTTCAACGCCCACCTTCGACACAAAGTCGATATCCTCGCGTTCGACATCCTTAATAACCATGATCTTCATCTTAGCGAGGAAGTGCAGACTCAGTTCATTAACAGCGTCGCTAGAAAAGGAGATAAGTGAAAAAATGGACGATTTGGGCAATGAAATCGACGATTTACCGAAGGATGGACTTCTGGATGAGGAGAACGTTGCATCCGGCCTTCTTGATCTGCTTGCACAAATCGAGCAGGTACGTTCGCTCCTCCTTCAGGGCGCGATCCATCTGCGCGTAGTCCGAGATGATCACTTGATTCTCCATCTGAAAAAAGGGCGCTTTATGGTTTGTAAGAATGGTTGAGTAATCATTATAATTGATACTGAAATGCGGAATTATATACAATCCAATTGTGCAGTTAAAAGTGTTTGATTTGAAAAATCTCGCATATAGTAGCGACTTTGCAGAATATCAAATTCCTAGTAAATTCTATCAAGCCTTTCTGAGCTCTTGGAAAAATGTAGATGTCCAAGAGGTGTTTGGCCGTTCAAACCCCTCTCAAAAGTTATTCTAAGAGAAAGTGACGCAATTAAACAAATTTAATTTGTTTGTAGCTATGTTAGGGAACTTTTTCATAAGGAAGAGACGCTCTGTGATCGGCCAAAATGACCGATATAAACAAAGTCTAAACTAAGTATTAAAAGGAAAGCAAACGTACATCAGTCTTGGGCGGGGAGAGCTGGAACTGGATGAGGCCGATCTTGGCCTTCTCGACGCGGGTGGGACCGCCACGGCCCATAGTCTTCTGATCGAAGAGGGCACCTTCGATGAGCTGCGACTCCTCGACAGTCTCGCCCATCTTCTTGACGATCTTGATGGAACGGAGGTCGACGTTTTCCTCCTTGCCGGATCCGATGATCTTTCGTACCGCTGTCACGGCCATAGGCGCCAACAGCCAGCTGTGTTGCGAGACGACCTAAGCAAATCAATGCGTGTCAGTTAGACAATTTTGAAAACTTTGTGGTTCACCGATCAATAGAGGCACTTGATGTTGTAAGAATGTGGATATTGGAATTTAATTTGGTTACAGGTGTGATACAGTTGGTTTAATAACCGGTATACTCGTGACTCTTTCATCAAAAAGGAGAAAGTGATTACTGAACCAGATGCACAGCTCCAATTGCTCACAGCTCATCGCTCTACTATGTATTACACTATCAATCAAGAATCGATTATAATTCTGAGCAAGAAATGGAGGGCTAAAATGAAAGTGACGCCTTAAGGTCCTTCGACTGACTAGTGTATATAGGGGAAATTTTTCGATCAGTAACGAGCGTCGAGACCGAATACCGTAGAACGCCAAATTTAGCCTATCTTTAGCACGCAGCACGTCAAGGAAAGTCTCAGGAAAGACTGTTTTGCCGTTACTCAGTGAAAAATGTTCTCTATACGTTCGCCATCTTCCTGCCCGAAAAAAATTTAAGCATACTTCACAAAAGAGCACCAATTTTTCTCAAAATGGCAAAGAGCTGTTCGCCAAACCACACAAATCAAGAGGGGACAAGAAAATAAATGACAGCAGTACCTTGGAGTTGAGACTCGTAGAAGCAATCTTAGTAAGCAGTTCGACGTCGTTGAGATCGACAGGTGAGGACATGCCCTCTAGGATTTCCTCAGCCTTGGTGGCCGCCCGCTGGAAAGATTCCGAAATTTGCGTCGGATGAATGCCTGAAAGAGGAAGAGTATATATTATTAACGCTAAAATATTAGTAAATAAGCAACTAATAAATGATATAAGAGTAAGCGAGTAATAAATTAAGAGTGAATCAGCGCCCCACCTTTGTCGAGCAACTTTTCAGCCGCATCCAAAAGCGAGCCGGCAATTACGACGACGGTTGTCGTGCCATCTCCAGCTTCAACATCCTGCGCCTTCGACAACTCGACGAGCTGCAAAATGGTACTTGATTATTATCAGAGCAAATATCCCAATCGTGCTTTAATAACACCCAATCACACGAGGTAATCCAATCTCAATCAATCAATCTAATCAACTGACCATTTTAGCGGTAGGATGAACGACGCTCATCTGATTGAGGATGGTGGCACCGTCGTTGGTGATGGTGACATCTCCAGATCCAGTCTGAATCATCTTGTCCATTCCCTTAGGGCCGAGACTCGTGCGGACCGCATCGGCCAGCGCCTTTGCCGCTACCATGTTGCTGCTTCTAACCTGAAACAGACATTTCCTATCAACTACTCATCGCAAAGAGTCAAAGAGTGACTATGACACAATATCTCTTCTTACTTCTTCTTTTTTAAGCTCCTTTCCAGCTTTACAGAGATGTTTATCGATTAAAAATCAGGCTAACTAGTGTAGTGTGCGGTATGGACGATGTCACGTTCCAAGAAGCATTTAGTCTCAAGAACTCTCAGTACTAATGGAGCGGAGGGGGTACTGAGTGCTGGGATGCTTCTTGCGCGTCACCCACTGGTATCTTGAAGCATCCCCATGCCGAATAAACTGCCCAAGTCACGAGCGTTGAAATGAATAAGAGTTCGCAAGCAATATTAGGAAATGCTATTAAAACTGAATTATATAAAAAATGGAGACTAACCGAATCACTCTTGCCCTTGTCCTTAAAGGTGTTTGATGCGTGGGGCATAGATGATGCCGTCGACGCCGCTGGAGCGGCTTTTTTCGATTTGTTAGCCATTGTTATTGGTCAGATCAAAGCCAATCAAGTTGCACCCTATAAAATTTAACTTATGTTTGAAAACCGTACACGAACGCAAGTCTACCAGGCAATCGACCTAAACTGACGGCATTCTTTCAATCGGTTTTAAAAGAGCGAACGCGAACGATTTCATACAAACTCGAATAGACCTAAACTTTAAAAAGTAGCGTTCGATCATAGTCTTTAATAACGTGGACAAGAAGGTGATATCACTGGCCAGAGCTGCATTATAGCTACTCATTTCATTCGTATAAATGGAAAGGGCTTTCAATGTGTTTTATTTCATTTATTTGAATGATAATAGGAAACTGAAGAAACGAAATAGGGGGAAAAGGTCCAGAATATTCGGTCTGCGCGCGCACCAGCGGTGCAAAATGTATGAGACTGATTCACTTTTAAATTGCTCACTTTCTGCAATTGGTAGTCATTTGCATAGTAAAATTATAACGACAAGTTCTTTCTCCACCTCAAACTAAATTAAAGGAATTTTGAGAATAAAGAAATCCTTACTTCATACTGTTTAACATTAACCATATATTTTTTAATGAAATAGTAGAATGTCATGAAAAATGGTCTTTTAAATAAAATATTGATCTGCGTCTTTCGAAAATGCTCATGGAAGGCAGATTCGTTGCGAGACCTGGTTTCTCATTGGAGCGAAGCGACTGTTTACGGCAAGCCGGCATCGTTCGGTCGCTTATCACAATTTCTTTCGCCTACCCCTCTAGCGCCGTACCCCACATTGCTTGCAATAGGGCGGTTATTTGCGGGATTTCGAGCACTGTCAAGTTAACTTCCTCACATTGGGTAATGATCGATAATTCGTATATGCGTGCCAATAGTGGCTTGACAACGATGGTTTGCAGATGTTTTCCTCTTCGTGATTGTCAATTTGAAATAAAACCGACAGCAAGGCAATGTCCACAAGTAACACTGATGAAGAGTTGGGCCAAGTGTTGGATGAGGAAGAGGATATTATTGAGCAGGAAGGTGAACCCGCTAAATCCCACCTATTCCACGACAAAGTGAATGTAGCGCAAGTCCGAAATGCGTCCAGTGACCAAGCGGGAGCGATGGGAGTTATTGAAGGAGCTCGCAGTAGTGGATCAGCAGCGGTTGAATCGACGTCCGATGCTAATCTTCTACCACCGACGCTGATGCCTATTCAAGGCGAAACAGAACCGCCGCCCAAAGATAGCGAACCCGAACCTGGCCACGGGTATGATTATTCTTTTTGTTTTAACTTTTAGTAATCCAAATTTCTTTTTCTCTTATATGTTCCAAGTGCCCAATTGTATAACCAATCGGCAACACAAATAGTGCCTTGAAGCAGCAGTGAGCGTGAACAAGAACTGATATAAAACGATGTTAGTCTGTTATCGTACAGAAAGCATGTTATTGTAAACGATGTTATTAATCGAGCCGACTGCGAACATTAAGTTTACCCTATTGTTCACCCCGTTACTTGTGAGTTTTGTTCAAACAAAATGACGCTAGTATATTTGATTTGTTTTAGAGCTCGACCGTTGACGCACCTGACGATTATGGTTGGCGCAAAGAAGCTGCGACTAAAGCTTGTTCCTGCTCCGCCAAAACCACCTCGTACGTTGATATTTGTTTTGCATAGCCTGTGTCTACAAGCATTCCTTACTCTAAGATGAGAGTGGGACAGCATTCTCGTTTAAATTCTCTTGGATGCAGTGATATTACTCCAGTGGGTCCGGACAGTACAAAAAATACATCGATTAATGAAGTTGTTGTGGAGTCTTATTCTTTACTTTGCACACTTCACTAGTATACGAAATTAAAAGCAATGGTGGCGATTTGTGATGGAAGACTTAATAATTTCATTTTCAGCAAAGATTCTGCGACCAACGAAGCTGTCAATGTCGGCGTCGATGATCAATGAAGATTCGGATGACGAGTCGCCGGGCTTGGGCGAGATGTCGGGCTCGATGTTCAACGAAAATCCCTTTGCCTGCGCCTTCTGTGGCAAGAATTACAGTAGTCGCATCAAGCTCCTTCGGCACGAGACCGAGCACACCGGTCAGAAGCCTTTCACCTGCAACTATTGCGGCAAAGGATTCACTCACAAACAGTCGCTTATCATGCACGAACGCATTCATACTGGTTAGTCGATTTCTGGCGTTCAATTGTTTGTAGAAAGGAAGCCTCAAAAGATTACTTTACTACCCACTTAGATTAAGCGTATATCAGAGCATTTAGCATATCACGTGTAAACAGAAATCAATATAAGCATACTGACAACGTCGAGTGAGCGCATCAAATTAGAAATTAGAAATTAAACACTTTTCTTTGCTACGCGTACAACGATAGAAAAGTATATGATATGGACGGTCCACGAGGTGACCAGTCTGTTTTCACCATTGATTAATTTTTTTCAGGCGAGAAGCCATTCCAATGTCCAATTTGCACAAAATGCTTTGCGCGCCAAACAAACTACAACATTCACATGAAGCTACACGCCAGCGGTCGGCGATACTTTTGCTCTTTCTGCGGGAAGTGGTACCGGACAGAACACGAAATGCTCGACCACCAGCAAATGTGTCTCGCCCAGATGCATGGGCAGGCCGTTGCCACTGAACGTCCTCTGCGATACCAATGTTCCTATTGCGAGAAGATGTTCCATCACCGACGCGATAAAGTACGTACATGAATGATATTTAGTTATGTCGGCGTACCGTAATGGTTAGCGATATTGGCTGGCATTTTACGCACGCTGGTTCGGATCCACACTGAGCTGTGAAGATGTTTTATGCTGTTGTAATGAGTCTGACTGCAAGTGCTGAGACTATTCGTTCTGAGCTCATCGTCTTTTTCTTTTTTATCTCCTTTATTACGCTGCTTTAATTGTAATTGAAAGCTAATCTGCTTTCAGAACATTCATGAACGAACTCATACAGGAGAACGGCCCTACACTTGCGGCTATTGTGGAAAAGGATTCACTCAGTCACAAGCCTTGACTATCCACATTAGAACGCATACTGGCGAGCGTCCCTACACATGTGCCGTCTGTGGCAAGGACTTCCGAGACAGGTACGTCTTTCCATCGATAATTGAGTTGTAAATTCATTGCAGCGCTGCTGACCGCGAATAATTGTATTCTTCTTTGCAACCAAACGAATTATAGTTTAGTGATAATACACTATTTTCACTTAAATAAGGACCCTTTTCAATATAAATTAGTAAGAAGAGAGAAATGGCTTGACAGGAACGAGTAAGGTTGCGGATAAGTCCGAAGGCTTTCATACAGTATAGCACAAATCATCAATCTTCTCGTTTATTCAATCAACGGCCATTTTTCCTCTTTCAGCTCGGCTCTTCGCAAGCACGAGTTCGTGAAGCACACCAACTTGCGCAACGTGGTCGGCTTCGGCATGAGCAGCTCTGACAACATGGCCCCGATTCTCATTCCTGGCGACCAGCTCGAAGCCGCTGTTCTCGCTATCCACCAAGATGACTGATCTTTTACCTGCCATTGTTTAATGACCGCTAATTATTCCTCCTTCTGTCGCAGTATTCAGCACTTTTCAGGCGCTTGTAATAAGTCCGATGTACTAATGTCTTGGTGAATTGTTTACGTCGTCAGTGTTCCCGTTTGTCAAGGAAATAAAAATCGCTGCTCTGGCGGCTGTGTGCAGAAGTTCAATCTTTTCTTACACACTCTTACATTAATTCGTCAACCTTGCATTATAACTCGGCATTTTGCGTTAAATTCCGTCAACTTTGTGTCCGATATGAATACAAAGGTTGACGAATTGGGATGCAAGACCATATGTATCGAAGAAATGATTAACTTGCATATTAAACGCATATTATTCAATCATATTTCTCTGCTACCGGTCGGATAATACCTGCGCAACATAGAAGATCGCATCAAAATAACATCAAAGGCTATATCGTTAATATCGTTCGCTAATTTCGTAATAGACTGGCTCATTTTTGTTCCACACGACCGCGGCGGTGTCGCTGGAAGAGGTGACGTCGGCTAGATTCAGCAGCAGACCTTTCTTCGATATCCACCAAAGATTCGTCACGTTCGACAGGAGGCAAGTCGACCAGATGGGGATCATCCATCGACTCAACTTGTTTCCCAGCCGCGGATGTTGCGAAAAATAAAACTCGACCGTTTCTTTGTCAAAGTAAATTTCTACGATCGGATAGCTGCCCTGGTAAAGCCAGTCTTTTAGGAACGCTGAGGCATCAAAGCTGAGGTTGTGGGTAGAGGTGACATCGGAGAGGACAGTGAGAAAGTCTTCGGTCGACGCGGCTGCGAATTGATAATGGTCGAGGTACTCGAGGAGAACCAGACGTAATAGCGCATGGCCAATTACGCTTTGCAGCATGCGAAGTACGGCCGTTCCCTTCCGGTAGACTAATCTCGATATACCCTCTGCCCATTTGTCGCTCACCAGAGCGTCTTCCGACAAGTCTGACATTACTTCCGCACTGAAAGTTAATATAATTGATTCTTGATTCCTACTTTTGAGTGTGGCATACTATCTTATAAAAGGAAACATCAATGCTGGAATGCAGCGCGTCATTTTGTGCGCAATATGTTTCATGATATTGATTATCAATGACTTTTCGGCCGTGTTCATATCATATCCACGTTTATGAAGACACTTTAACTAAGATCCTCTTCAATTCAAAGGGGACATTTTCCGTACTGTTTTCACTCAAAAAAGTGGGCTTTATTAAAGTGAAAGGAAATGTAATCTTTTGACGAACGAAGAGCATAAAATCTTAACCAACTGCTGCTCGTAAAAATCAAGATAACATTACCCAAAAAACGAAATAGGGCAGTACTTAACATACCGAATAATCTTTGTTATTCTGAAAGTATAAATGTTAGGCTAAGAGAAAAAAACTTACTTTTCTTCTGCGTCGAATCCGCTAATCAAGCTGGCCAGCGATTCGGACAGCCAAACATGACTCCAATAAACCGGCGTAACCAGATTGCCGAACCACTGATGCGCCAGTTCGTGCACTACCGTATACTCGAAAGCTGCTCGCTGTCGACTCTCAAACAGCGAATCTCCAGTCGAATTCTCTTCGAGTCCTGTGCTGGTCGGCCACAGGTTCGACTTGATACTGATCAAGCCATAGCTCTCCATTCCATTGACGCGAACAGGAACGATCAAAAAGTGCAGCTTTGAAGGACTGTCAATGTTGAGGTAAGAAGTCATTGCAAAGTCGTATTTGGCGGCCAAATGGATAGTATAGGCCGCTGACGCGTGCCAGTCTTGCAGATGAGCAAACTGCCAGACGCACAGCTCCTCGCGCAGTGCGACGTCGACTTCGCAGTACGATGCAAACTTCCCAATGGACATGGTGAACAGATAGGTCGATATGGGTGGTGTCGGATCAAACGTCCACATCACTAGCTCTTCGCTTACTGCCGTCTTTGTGCTCACGCCGTTTGACAGAGCGACGTACGAGTCGAGTGCAAAGTCTCCCGACAGCCAGAGCTCCAGCTTGAACGAAGCCTTCCACTTGGGCTCATCGAAGCAAGGGAACAGTCTTCGCGCGTGGCTCAGTTGAAACAGGGCGTTCAACCAGACGCCGCCGGCTCCGTCGTCATGCCACGACAAACCCCATCCATCGGTTGACAGTGTCGCGTTAAACCAAAATGTCAAGGTATAGATGCTGCCTTCCTGCATCAGTATACTATGGTTGAAGCTCGAGAAAGTCAACGTCTGCGATCGCCAGTCGGCCGTTGGGGCGTCAAAGTAGTAGGTATCATTGTCGAACAGAAGACTACACGTCGCGTGCGTGATGAGCAAATACGACGGATGGGCGTGTAAAGTGACTTCGGTTGTATTCTTCAGACAGTAAACTTCAATCGAGACTTCGCCACTGGTCGTTTGCGATTCCGAGTCGATGGACAGCTTGAGATCGTATGAAATTGGCCGGACATATGCGGGCAATCGGTAGAGATAATCGACATCGTCGGAAGTTATGATATCCAACAGCAACGCGAACACCAGCAACAACAAGGCTGGTCGCATTGCATTTGAGTCGACTGCTCGTTGAATGCGTAATAGGGGATCAGTGGAGCAGTCCCTTCTTCTCCCACCAACATCAGAAGAATGTATGCATCCCCGCGAGCGTCCGATCGGCTATTTCTGGATCGGATCGAGCGATCCCTTACACATGCTAATGCGCGTGTGCATGATTTACGTTGTCCGCAAGACGCGCCCGCCCTTGGAATACGAACGCAGCGACCTCGAGCGCTGCTGATAAAATCTCTCCCTTAAGCTCATTCTTGATCGCCCTGCTGTTTGCGCTGAGAGATCTTGTAATAGTGCGAATATTACGCCATGTTGCTGCAAATGACAGCATATAACATGAGAAGCGAAATAATAATATTGTACATGTAGATCTCTCTCGCATGACGAAATAAGTTAATAAGCGCGCGAAGGGAAATGCTTCAAAATTCTACCCACTTACAGCTACCCACTTATATTTTTCATGCTGTGAACATTCCACAAGTTGCCGTGAAAATTAAGGTAGGAAATTTCACATAAAAGTTTTAAGGCGCAGACAACGCTTTCAACAGGTTATCTTAATCATATCAAGTTGTGTTTATTATGTTCGTCACCTCCATGCAGAAAGAAGCCGTAATCAAGTGATAACAAGCGCCTGAGCAAATATATACATATCATACCGTCTTAGGGTAAACCGTTCGATTGTTCGACAGTTGGTCCGCCAGTTCACTCTCAGTTTGTCTTTAGGTCGCTTGGTCTCTGAAACGCAGGCGCTCTACTGACCATGCACGAAATGAAGTAAGTGTCACTTTCGTTCTTCCTCATAAGTTATAGTAGTCATGAATGTCAGTAAGCTACCCTGGTACAATTAGATAAGAACGAGAAAGGTGCGAATGAAAAAATATTTTTGTTCAGTGAGCTATATCATCGTTCCCAAACCACTATATTTCATCAAATTTTATTATCTTTGTCGTTGTGTTACGCGCAACGCAATCTTCAAATTGCTGCCCTTGAAAGCCTTACGAATTATTTGCTATTCATTACTTCGAATGAATATGGACCGGTTCCATAATCGTGTCCTAAGTCATTCTTAAGTTATGCATTACTTAAGCCCATTAAGAAGCATAGCGCTGAGTATCGCTATGAATTGCTTAACTTTAGGAAACGATTATGGAACCGGCCCTATGACTCTTAACTGTATATTTTGAGATATGATCTCATTGTCAATTCTGTTTTAGCGGCAACGAAAAGCGGAAATCGGAGATATCGTTACCGAACAGCACCAAAGACATCGAAGACTATCACCACGGTGGAGACGAATCGCACCACAAAAATGTGCACGGCTTGAACTGGTGGGTGACGGGATTATTCAAAGTGGGAGAGTGTGCCGGAGAAGGATTGGTAACAATGCCAAGCACTCTTGCCAATGCATGTAAGTATAGATATGATTTTATGCATCTGCTGTCAACTTTATGTGTTTACTAACTCTACTGTGCTATTTTTTTCTACTGTTCTCCATGCCCAATGTGACCTAAACAGGATTATAACGCAGCGCGGACGAAAAATATATGTTAGATATTTGCTATATATCCTCAAATGAACTCCACAGTATTCTCGTGCGGTTTTCATGAATTATTTACTTTTAGTCCAACAGATAAGAATTTGAGCGCACTCCTTACTTCAGTGCGTTGTTTGTTTGTTCACAGGTACACGTTGACAAATGGCGTTGCGCAGAAAGGCTCTTAGGATGACAGATGACTATCATTGTTATGGTGGTAAACTCTATAAAGCAAAGGGTTTTATTTCGTATGGACTGTGTGAGGTGGAGTGATGAGGTCGGAGGGAAACACGACCGGTTAGATCAGTGACACGGAATACAAATGGGTAGATAGTAGCGGCGCGGTAAACAGTAACGACCAAGCCGGAACTGAGATCGACCGGTTTAGCATACAGGGCGATCAAAGTATTTCTTCCATATTATACACGAGTGGTGTTCAGCTCTGAGTGGTTCAGTTGTCCTGCGCTTGGGCTCATTTGAAAGTTCCTAGAAGCTTTGAACGCCTTTAAAATAAAAATGTTTTAGGGGTACTCTTGGGGTATGCCCCCTTGGAAAATATTTTCCGAAAACTGCTTTTTTGACACCCACATGCAGAGGAATGCAAGTTTTTGGCACACTGAGAGACAAAATAAGGTTACCAGTAGGGAACAGCTTAGCGTACCTATTTTTTCTTTTTTCTCTTGCATAGGTAACTTAATATTGCATCATTTTAAAATTTGCTCGCATCATAAGGCTCCTCTCATCCTGCACTTTCGAATAATAAACAGAAACACTGCCTTTGATTTCGTTTTTTTCTTCATCGAATACAATATATGTTTCCACCATATGTCAACACAGAATATTTTTAATAAGTTCTGATGCAATTTTCGGAAATTTCGACCTGAATTATCCCTGACTGCAAAGTTTCATCAAAATTTGAAAACTATTTCACAACCAAGCCAGGGGGAATCCCGACAATGCTAGATGCTTAGAAAAGGTCCCTTAAGTTATAGCGAGTGCGCCAGTTATTCCCCAATTTTAATTTGAATACCTTTGTTAAGCCGAACGGATTTCGGTAAATTTTGATTTATTAGTCTCCACGGTCGAAGATTGGAAAAAACTAAAATTTACCGAAATCCGTTCAATCTCTGCAGAATCATTCATATTCAGAAAGCGAAGTATTATCTGGCGTATTCTTTATATTAAGTCTGCAAATTTTTTCCTTGAATTGCGTAAACTTTAAACTTTATCACCTTTCAGGGTCATGCGATGAGCTCAACCTTTACCTTAGCCTTCCTTTGAAACTCTTGCATTCTAAATTCGCCCACTCAACGATTACCGAGTTTTTCCGCTTAGAAGCCCCACTGGGCTTATATTTGGTTTGACTTTCCAAATAGAAGCCCCGGAGCTTATATTTAGAGCCGAAAAATGATCACCATGAATGCGTGAAGCGAAATTATTTCAAATGAATTTTACGTGTAAATACCGCATTCTCTAATAGAATTTGCAAAAATCATAGAAATATTCCATTATTTGCGTGTAAGATCAATTTAAAAGATGGAAAAATGACACAAAATGCAAGTATGATTGGTACTGCAAAAAGCGTTATGTAATTGAATTTTCCAAATAGAAGCCCCGGGGCTTCTATTTAGGGACAAAGTAGAGGCGCGAAAAGTGCCAATTCTTATTACAAGCCCCGGGGCTTATAATCGGAAAAACCCGGTAATAAGCATTAAAAAGTTTTTCTTCATTTTGTGGCAAATTATATGAAAGCTAATCGAAGCTATCAAATTTCTTGATAAAGTGCACTTTCATGGCTCTCATATATTGACTGTATGTTTTCAGTTATGTTAGCTGATCTTCCTTTAATTACAGCGCTTCGTGGAGTCACTTTTAAAACTGACTTCTTCATGCATCCATTAGGAAAGTCCGCATTAACCCTTGATCTTTCAAAAACATCCTTTGTTCAAATCGATTTGACTACCGGCGAACAAACCGTGATCAAGACGGAATGGCCACATACATTCCAGTTTAGCGGAGAGGCCAGAGTGACCAAGAAAGCTCAAAGCCAAGATCCCGTTCAATCAAAGAAGGCAGGTGGCAAAGCCAAAGAACAATCAAGCCTAATTTACCCATGTCTTACAGCTGTTACTCATGGTCAAAGTGTGCTGATCTATTCTCTTTTCGCTGAAGATGGCACAAAGAAAATTTTTACTGTCATATTCAGTTTGAACAACGGAATAGTCACTGTCATCGACGAGAAGTATACCAATATCGTCGCTCGTGGAAACCCGCCTTATTTTGATATTCAAGTTGACAGAAATGGTTTAATTCGTTGCTTTTCTCTATATAGAATTGATGGGAACAAAACTATATTTCAATTCGCAAAAATCAGGCTAGACGAAACTGGACACGTTTTTGCAATCGACACTAGCAACGAAATGACATTTTCGTCGAACTGGCACCGAACAGTTCTTCTGGAGGACTGTTACTATCTGTTGAAAGCACGTGATTACCATTTTTTGAAACAATTGGGCAAATTTCAATGTCAAGGCGAAGCTTTCTCTCAAATTAACATCAGTAATGCTGCGGCTGCTACCGAAGCGCCCCACATTTATTACTGCACTCCGGGAGAAATAATCGGCTCAAAGATATTCTTTTACGCATATGTCAAAAAAGACAAAGCAGGCTTGCTTTTATGTCTTGATTTGAGCATCAATGGCTGCACTGTTCGAAAATGGCCTTTGAAAAAGGAAGATCACGTAATAAATAGCAAGTCTCGCCTGAGGTATTCTTCGAAGGGCTTCATTTACTTGCACGGGAGCTGCGTCAAGAACTGCAAAGAGACACACATAAATCGTTACACCATTCCCGTCTGAAACAGCTTTGAAAGAAGTGCGAATGCGTGTTAGGCACATATATTGATTATAAATCTATCAATAAGTGATTAATGGGCAGTGATTTATTTTGTGCTATTGCTATGAGTTTTCTTTCCGGAATTGATTGCGCATTACTATATTTGCGATTTAATTTAGTAACATGTCTATTACACTATTTTTAGAGTCATCATCTATAATCACAGATCGATATTTTTGATATCTGGCGTTACCTGTTTTAAAAAATGTGATTCTGTCCGTTGAGAGTTGTATCTGTTTCGTATACGGCGTAGTTCATAATAAAAGTTTCGAGTCGGAGCTATTTGAAGGTCTGGATGCAAATATCACTCATACAGCACACTGTTGAATCCTAGACAAAATACTTCAATATCTTTTTAAGAGGAGTTCGTCCGTTAGGAACTGCTAACATTTTCGGAAAATTGAAATTCGCGTCCATGCATATTTTTCAGACATAATCAATTTCATGAAATTGATCGTAAGCAGATCATAGATTTCTTTTTTAATTGGTCATAGTTATGATCTGAAAAAATGCAAAAATACAGAGTGGGCTACGTAAATGTAACACTGTTTGATTCGCTGTAGTTCCGCCAGTTTTTATAGGATCAAGCTCAAATCTGCTATACATATGTCTCAGTTACTGACTTAAAAGCTGTTAAAACTGCATTTCGATTGGTAATAAATGTCTGATTTGATGCACATTTTTGTCAAGGCGACATTTTCGGTGGTTATTCCGCTCGCTATTGCGCTCGTTCGCATTTTCGCTCGTTTAAATTGAGTAGTTATGTTTACTTGGCCATATCTTTACAAAGCCATCATCGAATTCAACCTTTTCTCAAATAAATAAAACCCTAACATCTGCAGGTTATGCATGAAAAGTTTAGCTTAGTTGAAATGTTTTTAGCCAATTTATTTATCAGCAAATCTTATCGTTAAGCGAAAATGTCGCCTGTAACAAATATGTACATAAAACCAGGCTGTCATTTCTCGTTCTGCTTGCATTCATACTTCACCTTCTCGCCGTATTTTTGCTTCTTAGTGCTTCTTTTATGCACCTTCTTTTTTTCCAACACCTTCAGGTCTTCAAAGCTGTTGAACCTATCCGCAAGCCTCCAATTCTTTTTAAAACGAGGCATTTTACCAAACAGCTGCGTTTTCTCGCAAGTGATCAATCACTGTGTGAATTGCGTGGGGCACTGCGGTCACATTGGGCGCATTTAAAGCAGGCAAGCAGGTTAATTGCGCGCAACTTAACTTTTGAAATTGACACACGTCAGTGTCACTAATTGGTCACCGTACATTTACACTTATTACCAGGCATTTACAGTACAAATCCTTCTAACCGGCCGATTTGAGTACTGGAGTTTATCAAGATTACGCCCCGGGGCGATGACGAAACAAGATCATTATGTAAAAAAAAGTTTCGATTGGCGGCGATTTGTCATCGATTGGCGGCGATTTGCCTTCGATTGGCGCCGATTTACATTTGATTAATGACTACGAGGAGAAGCCTTCATCATGATGAATCATGATGAAGGAGTGCGTGCGCTTTTTTCGCTCAGTTAAGCACTAAGCTGACAATTCCTACATGGTTCATCTTCCGTAGAATATCTGCGACTTTAAAAAAATTAAGATTACATACGTAATCAATACAGTAGAAACCGCTTTGAAAGTGCACATCGACCCGGCAAAAAACTTTTTGCACTAATCCGGACATGATTCATTTCAAAAGTTGCACATGGGGCTTGCAAAACATGGGCACTTATCCGGTTTCCACTGTAGCTGCGTGTAATCGAAATAAAAAGTTTCGAAAGAGCAAAAACACGGAAGATATATTGGATATGAACTCGAGCAGGTGAAATTTGATGGCTAACAGCTAATCTATTAACCCACCCTCCCATAACGTGCATTTAACGCCAAACGGTAGTCTAATATATTTGAGCGCTCTCGACGCTAATCGATAGAGTGAAAAAAACATAGTCTGACGCTCTTGGCAATGAACTTTCACGTGATCAAACGATATCAATAAGAATGAACGTTGTCATCCATTCCTATTTCGATCGAGCTGCAATTGAGCAGGTTTACTGAGAATACGTGTTCGCTCATTTCTCTATGACACTATTCAGCATCACATTTTGAGCGTTTCCCATGCTTACCCAAAAAGCGCTTACTCAAATTCTGCGTCAATCAAACAAATCACAATATCTTGCAACTTAGTACCACCCATGCCTTTCATCAGACCGCACCTTTTTGTCTCTGCAAACTGCAAAGCGAGTCCCTCTCAATTTCATTGGTCCACCAGATTTTTAATCGATAGTGCAACAATTCGTTCAAAACTGCTGCTTTGTCTGTCAAGTTTGAGCGCATTAGTTCGATAATGCGATGCTTTTTATCGCGCATTTGATGACACTTTTGATCTTTCGATTTGCTCAGAGCCTCGAATTCCGCTTTTGAGACAATGGTAGCACTATTGAAACTAATGGTGGCAGGTTAAAAGACCCATCTTCGCCCTTCGAAACTCTGAGCGTCTTCCTCTCAGAGCCAGTTGGCAGCGTTGACAATACAAAGAAGATCGCTTTAAATTCGTTGAAACGTCGCCTTTCTTCGGAGAGTGGGGGACGGGGGTAAAGGAGATAGATCGATAGAGGCAAGCAAGCTAGCGAGAAGATAAGAGAGCAAGACAAAAGAGAACGAGAGAAAGAGCGCGAGAAAAGACAGAGTGCGCGCGAGAGAGGAGCAGACGACAATGAATTGCAACTAAACGGAAGCGCGCCGCGATGCATGCACCCACGTCATTGTCTCCAAAATTTGCATAAGTATTGATTATGCCTCGCGTGTCGCGTGTCGTGCGTTCCGTTATCATAAATCGATTAAGATGATAACGATGAACTTATGGCCTACCGTACCATCTACAATACATATTGTCCTCTTCGTTTGGAGACGTAATGCCTCTAAGCGATTTTGCTCTAATGGCACTGAAATTGTTCGATTTATTTTTTGCGGTTCCTGTCCCAATAAGCCGATTAATCGAGCGGAAATTAATGCCAAAATGTGCTAAGCTATCAAAACTAACGTT
>NIUQ01003468.1:0-24321 GCA_002796945.1 Plectus sambesii
GCGAGCAGAATTCTTTGGGCTCTACAAAATGTAGTATATACGTGGCACAACATATGGATTGCTCGTAAACAATTCAATATGGCACGTATAAACGACATATTTTGACGTGATCATTCATCCAGTCATATGCACGCGCGCGGGTAAGGGGATTAAGACTGTGAAGAACGCGCCAGTCAATTCGGTGCGAATTCCATTGAGTTGTATTGGTTATTCGCCCATAACATTCCCCCGCATGTATCATCCCTCTGTCACGACAATGATTCGTATTATTTAAAAGTTATTCTACAGTATTGCATTATGGACAGTAAAATTCGAAAAAGTTTGGTGCCCAAGATTGGATAAAAGCTGTGCTTGATCGACTTTTAATGAATCGCGAAATATAAAATAAATATCATGGTCTATGATCAAAAACAACTTTAGATAAATACGGATCAAATACAGCCATTATAGCAATGCAACTGTGCGACAGCCACACTGTCGCGCTCACGCACCGTCTGCGATACAAGCCTGGTCGTCTATTTGCACATTTGGCTCCCCTTTTCCCCCATTCGTTTCATTCCTTCATTTGCTTACTTCAATAAAAAACATTATTGTTCACTGATCTCGTTTCAAACGGTATTTTATTGACAAACTCTTTGTATAGAATGGAATTTTTCGCAATTTGCTTAATTCAGTTTTTCTTTTTACTGATCGGCAAATTATGACTATATACTCAAAGCTCGCGGAAATAGCTCAACTGTCAGCTAGACAAAAAAGAAGTGGTCATAACAAACCTCAACGTAGAAGAGAAGGACAGGCGATACGGTGAAGCACACTTTTCTCGTGTTCGGTGCGATCCACAGAACGCATGTGACCACCAGGAATACCAGGCCGAACACCGAATGATAAAGCAGCGCCCATATCTAAACAACGAGGAGATTGGTCTCCGTTAATCGATCAAACACGAACTTATCGTCGCTCCCCCCTCTCTTTTCAAGTGCGTCGACCCTCAATTTTTTCCACCACCAACACGAAAGTTGAAAAGGTAGCAATACTTATTTATCGCTTTTCGAGATTAAAAAAGTTCTCTTGCAAAGTAAAACTCGAAACAACAATCATTGCAAAGGTCAACGTCCAATCTCCTCTCAAACGAAACTTCCTTTCTCGACCTACAGAAATTTTCTTCTACTTCCCGAAACTTATGGCAGCGAGCTAAAAGGCGAGGCATCGGAAAAGCGGTCCTCGTTAAAAAATCGATAGGATATCAATCGAAAGGGGAATTCTAGAGGCCCGCCATTACGCAATAGAGGCAGTTAAGACTACTTTGACGCACACCCGAGGGGAGCGTCGGATCTCCCGTCGCAGTCATTTTTTACTCAAAGCTCCAAATATTAGCGTCGCCCATAGCAAAACTAACATTGGAGTGCATCCCTTCATTACATACTATGAAAAGCGTTAACATGGCTTACATTACATTTTCTTTCATATTAGTTTGGACCTCACAATTATCACCAAACTATAAGTCTACCGCTAAAATTCATATATTGAATCAAAAAGCCCATGCGTTATTCACCGAGTCATGCCGCAGTATGGAAGTTGCGATTTGAACAAAAACAAGTCCTGCAGGGATTTCAGCGTTCGCTCAACAGCAGAGTGAATGTTTCATACTTCTACTTCGCAGTCAGATTTACAGATTAAAGAATTTATCCCTAACAACTGACTTCAATCCCATTCAATCATTTTTCACTACAGAGAGACTTAACATAGCTCAGAAAAACTAACCATCATGGTGAGCAAGGCGGCCGCATAACAGTGGTAGAGCACGAAGGCGAGGAAGTCGGTGATCCCGTTAGTAACCATTGACTGGTCCAATGGCGACACTGAAACATAATCGCTTCGTATCCCAATTCGCAAATTATAAACTTTAGCTCTAAAGTCCCATTTTACTTCTCAATGATCTTTCAACGGCAATTATTCATTAAGATTTTTAAAAAGCCAGCGTACACACTATTCGCGGAAATAGTTTTTTTATCGATATCAATTCCATTCGCGTAGCTAACGAATCGCTCTCCTTCGTCGCTTATTTTTGCGCTCGTCCAAATAAACGCACAAAATATGACCAATTAAGCACGCGACGCGTAAACTCAGGGAAACAATATTTGGCCTATATTTAAATGTGGCTTTACTGACTTTGTTTAGTCATACAAATAAAGCCTGTGAATCGTTCAAATTCGCATTTGCCCTCGACTATTTAAAAAACACCCATGGTTGAGAAACAATACAAAGTATTTGACTGGAGATCAGCTTCGATATTAATAAGCGGAATCTACTTTAGAACTGAGGAAGCAAGTTCCACTTTACTAGTGATAAGATGAGATAAGAAAGTACCTGAGAGAAGGCGAACTATTTTGGCTCGATCGACACTGTGCGATGACGAGGCAGTATCGTTGAGGCCTTCATCAGAAGTGACGGCCGCCGAGGCGACCGGAGTGCGAAACACATCGTCGTCATCATCTCGAGGCAACAACTGCAACCATTCGGTTATTATAGTGTCGTTTAAATTAATTCATGTACAGAATGATTCAATCAAGTCGCCATTTTTAAGTTTCGACGTGATTTTAGTTTGCCAGCTAATTTTTACGTTTCTTTGCAATATCGTCGACATACTGGCACGAGTGTATTGCTAATGTTGCGCAGAAAATAACGCGAATGATCCTGGTTTTGGTCTCGAGCGAAAAATGTCACTATCAATACTGCATACGGGTCTTTTCAAGGTAAAGCATTAGCACATTTTTGGCTTTCTATAAATAAAAAAATATATCTATCCTTCTCATTATCTTGACCTTATAAATTGATAATATTTCTTGAGCAAATATCATTCGCGAATTTAGTGCAATCACATAAATTAAATATGTATCATCGACTTTTCCTCCGCTCGAGACCAACTACAGTATCATAAGAATACGTTTCGAAGGACATTTGGTCTGAGTACACATGCAAATGTGTCGTGTATAAAACCTGCAGTTTCGTCATATTCAACTGGGTATCTAATTTCACGTCGAATGTTAAATTTGTGCACCTCTTGATTAAACCACTCCCTGAAATCACCTTGCAGCCTGATTCAAACAGAATAAAGTAGGAATTTAGTAACAAATTCAAACTGTATTCACATAAGTCACGCTGCAACGCGATTATAAGCATGAATAATACACATGTAGAAGCACGCCGCACGCAAGCAACTCAAAAGATGCAACAGGACCAGACGGGTACGGTACGACTGTCGAAGATCGACAGAAAGCAATGCGGTGTGTTGCTGTGTGAAAGAAGAATCGACATTGACATTTCGGTTTACAAAGGAATGGGAGCGGGATACGTTGGGGTATCAGAAGAATGTTAAATTTATGTCAATATATCTTAACTGTGTGTATGCGCAGCATTCACTTCTTTTGCTTTAAAATTTTAAGCGATAATTTTAATATAGACCCCGTGATGATACTGCTCCTTTGAGAATACGATATAGTGATACTGGCGCGAACGAGACTGACGTTCGCGGCTATATTCAGTCGACGCTAACTATTGGAAGTGGAATAAACCTACATTAGTGGCACCTGAATATTGCACATTTGTATAGATCATACCGTATGCTGTATATTTTGAGGTGGAACTACCCGACCATCTCTTAGTCCGAAGGGACGATATAGCCGAGGCAATTAGCCCAATTATCAGTCGTAAATGTCAACAAAAAATGATGCTGCAACACACACTCGAGGGGAGAAGTGAGAATTGTCGATTCTTCAACCACATGTGATGTGTGAAAGGGAAAGAAGGGAAATGAGTGATTATGGCGTGTATCAATGAATATAGCTCTCACTACTCAAAATAGAATCACGCGCACGAGTGACTGGAAGGGTGACCACTGACCACATCGACGATGGAACATACGTTTTACTGCGGAGAGGCAAAGTCACCAAGCGTGCGCTAGTCGGCCATTAGGGTTAGAAGGGCATCAATTAGCAGCGGATTACTGGGGCAGTATGGCGGCGGGCATAGCCGCGGCGACCTCTTACCGCCTCTCTTTCCGACGGCGACTTCTTCGCAGCCGCCGTCGACCGTTTGGACGCCGCCAGTGGAATGCGCTAAAGCGAGACTACCGATTGTCCAAATGCTATCTTTTACTTTGCGTCTACGGCTCATTGTGGACAGGAGAGGCACGGTACGACGGAAATTCGCATGAAAGGGACGCTCTTTGACGATCAATTACGTGTTTAAGAAACATACGAAAACTGATTTTTGAACGAATTTTTCTGCACTTGAAGCGCTTCGAAATTTTGAGTTTGTTTGACGGCCCACATCCGAATTCGACTGTATTTTTTTTAGAGGCGTGAACAGAAAAGGAACTCAAAAGTATTTCAACTCAATTTGGTGTATGAACGCAAAGGCGACGAGCTTATGTTTGAATTTTCGACTCATTTCCAACTGATCAATGGTCTAAAATCAATCATCAGTAACCCTTTCGTTCGCCGTTATGAAAGTGCTTTGAGAATCAAAATTGCTCCTAGAGTATCAACTGAACAACTGAACGTTTCCCGAACTTTAGAGTCGTCTGGGGAAGGGGATTAAAAACGCCTACGCCACAGCAAACGAACAACTAATGGCTATTATCCCTATCGGACGGCGACCATAAACCTCCGCTACATGCAACAAAAGCTTTTTTGTATGAACAGAGCATATGGTGACTGATCGTTTATTTTGCAGATGCAAAAAAACATTTTTGCATGCAGTAGAGGTATGTATGAGCCCTAAAAATGTTTCTCAGTGTGGATCGTCTGTCGAGGCAGCATCGATCGTTTCTATTAAACTATTCGCGCCAATATCGTCAATCCTTACGACGCCTATCCAATTGCCAAATTCGTTACTGAAGTACTGAAGCGAATTGCCTCGGGGGCCGATTAGTAGTAGACCCCGGAATGGCTACACTACTTCAACACCTATCTCTTATTCATGGATCGCGCTGTACTCAACACCTTCCACAAAGCTTTAACTGACCCCTCCCATTCACAGCATTCCATTCTCTAACTTACACTCTATATAAGCATTACAAAACCGACCCAATGTCCGCAGCGCCCTTTTTTAGAGGATCAATGAAAGGGAACAAAAACGAATAAACAGAGGAGAATAATTACCACCACCCAACATTAATGACGGAAAAATTACCCCTTTACCCTTACAAGAGAATAAGAGCAAACTCAATGAAAACTACAGGACAAAAGTGCGCTTAAAAGTGCATTGTTACAGGCGGCAATGAAGATTCAAAAATTAACAAACTGTAAGAAAAAAGGGATTCGCATGACCTCCCCCACCTTCCTAATCAAGTTTGAGGTTAGAGCCAATAAATAACTCAATAATAAATCGTCGACATCGTTTTATCCCATACGGCCATGTACGAAAATGAGTGCTCTATAGTCAACATTATAGGGGAAATTTTTCACTGAGTAACGGCAAAACAGTCTTTCCTGAGACTTTCCTTGACATGCTGCGTGCTAAAGATAGGCTAAATTTGGTGTTCTACGGTATTCGGTCTCGACGCTCGTTACTGATCGAATAGTTTCCCCTATATAGTCAAAATTTTCTTCCCAAACAGATTGCCGTATTCAATCAAATATTTCTTGATACTGATCGAAAAATTTAGACTACACAACAATTAGTTTATAACAAATCTTCATTGCCGCTCTGGAGTGCAGAAGAGAGAGAGGTAAGAAAGAAAGTGTCCATCTAATAGTGGCAGAAAGCTGAACCTCTTCGTGCACCGAAGAACCGTCGTCATCTCCGACCTCACGGTCAGCAGGCAGTCGCTTGACGCCATGTTTCGTGGCCTCAAACTGCACCGTCACGTAGACGAAGAAGAAGAGCACGAGCGCCGGGTTGACGAAGATGTTCCATGGCGTCGCCTGCGTGAAATCGAGTCGCCACCAGGTTTCGCACTGAGACGAAGTGATCGCGCTTAGGCCGACGAGTCTAAAGAGGTATATGAAATAAAGGATCACTAGTCATCAAGGGTGTTTTTAAATCTTTGCTATTACTGTACTAAAATTGTATGATTTTCTAAAGCAAAAGTGGAAGAGTTAATAAGCCACCCTTATGGTCGATTGAAAATTTCTGCCCAAATATCTCGAACTAAGCATGTTCGACGCCTGAGCACCGTTCACAGGATCAGTATAATCTATCATAAATATCGGTGATAAAATTGCAACATTAAAATAATTTTGCATTTAAGGAAATTTAAATAGATTAATGGCGAATCCCGCACACCTTGGCACAAAAAATTAAATAATTTTCGGCAATCTCCCTTTAACAAAAAAGCGCATCGCACCTCGCAGGCAGGCTTTTGGGGGACAGAGCGCTCTGAATGAAGTTGATTTGGTATAGATAGATGGCGACGAGGTGGAGGGCAGAGTAGCCAGTGAGCAATCTCTTGATCACGTTGTAAGTGTGCCGATGGAGCGGGGTGTACAGCGCCCACCACGTCGCCACCACAAGGAAAGCGATGAAGTAGACGGAGTTGAGGAGGGATGGCTGGATGCCACCCACCACCGCTGCCAAAAGCACGAGCAGAATATCCGACAGCCTCTTCAGCACCTGCAATCAAGTATATTTTGAAAGTGAAGTTAACCCGTCGCTTTTGCGTTTGATGGCAGCAAAATGTTACAAATGGTAATCCCTCCATGATCAATCCCTGGCGATAGGCTTATAACAACATAAACGTCATAAAAGTACCGTAATTCAATCAGATAAAAGATGAATAATGAACATATAGTGCCTATATCATAATAGAGAATTTGCTCGTGCACGGACAATTATTAAACAATTGTTAAATGTTAAGGAATCATACAGCAGAAACGACTAATTAGCATAACGAGTAGTCGAGTTTTCCAGTTCTATCTCGTCGTTTCCTTCCTTCAGACGAAGACTGAGGAGCGAAATTAGTAACTCGACGAAGCTTTATTGCAAATAATTATAAACATAACTCACAGTCATATCAAAAGAGGCATAAAGTAATTTAACACATTAAAAACGCGCTATGAAAATATCATGGCGTCAACATTCACTTCTTCGTTCAAATTATACCGCCTGTCAGCCTAATTTATCACTCTTACATTCCATTTCGAAATCTTTGCATGGGATTCGTCACACTAGCGTTCCAATTGAATGTAGAGATGATAAAATAGCATGCAATGTTTACGACATGATATGCAAGAGTGGCGAATTATGATGTTGTGTAGTTCATACAGAATCGAAATAAAACCAAACACCAACCGGGAAGATGGCAGCGGAGGAACTGCGGGTCTGGTCGGTGGTGGACCGTTGCCGACCGCGTCCAAACGAAGTCTCCTCGTGATGACCATCGCCGGCGTGGGCGTCTCCGATCGAGGGCGGTTCGTGCTTCAGCACAACGCAGAGCACATAGCCCACTACCGATACCGCCAAGGCAATCACTTCCGGCAGAATTACGCGCGCCGATTGGCCTGGGTGGTCGTTGTGCGCTCTGCAACAAACGCGAATGAATCACCAGTTTGCCCGCAGCTAGTACAAACGCCAATTAAATCAAAGTTAAGCACTCTCCCTGCCCATAGTGCGCGCATGGGCTCACTTTCATATGATTGACCCTTTAAATTAATGGCTGGTGGATATTATATTTAGTGGACGCTCACGCAGAGAGCGTTCATATGGTTGTTGACCAGCCTCGCGGCGATTTCATTTTCGAAATTCTCCCATTGCTTTCATTATATAAACGTGCGCTCTTTAGAAACAAAGCCACTCGCTTCATAAAAATTAGTCTGCCCTAATATTCGCATATCATCATGATATTTGTACCATCGAACAAAGGCTTCAAACCCACGCCTAAAACAACATCATGCGCAGCAGCAAACTGTAATATATTCCTTATAATCTTCTAAACAGTTCAATACGCTCCGCGCATAATAACCAAACACGTTTTTACGATGCGTAAAACACATTTAATGCTCCAACCGCCAAAAGAGACGCACCGAATAAAGCCGACTTGTCTCAGCCAGTACTCGCTGGTGGAATTACAGTTCTTTGTGTACTGTTCCATCGACTGTGACGAGACTGCATAGATCTGATAGGCTACTTGTAGCAGAGCGGCAAATCCCGAATAGACCAGCGCACCCAGAAGGTACATACGCGTCGATCCTGAATCGGATAATTAAAAACAGTAATTCAATAAGTCGAACTGTATAATGCTCGGTTTAATTTGCTACTTTTTTGCATATTTAGTTCAACACATGGAAAGCTGACTTAAAGCAAATTTAAAGACGGGATGGAGGATACCGAAACCTCGAGTTTTAGATAATCTAACGTATCAAACAGTGAGAAATTTGGAGATGTCAACCTGTTAGTCGCCTTACACCGCACAGGATGACAGCAAGGAGAACAGTACAGAATCATTTGCACTTCCCTCGAACGGTTACCTTGGGAACCACGGGGTGGGAGCGGCAGGAGGTAACATTTCCTCGCCTTTCGGGTTGATCGGACATGAATCGGTATTTGTCATACATACATTTAAATTATTATGCTACGATTAAAATAAGATCTTAGCCCAGATGAGAGTCACTGAATGAAAAATGTTCCCACGCTTCGTTACACACCAGGAAAGAACGTCACCGCGTATTGCAAAACACGGCGAGAACATTTGTTGCAGTGACTATGTCAAAATACATAAACGCAATTATAGCAATAAAGAACAAAAATTAATGAAGTAATTTGCTGAACTGCGATTCTAAAACGAACAAGTATTTGTCAGATGACTCACCGCGCACGCCCGAAACAGCCGTAATAGCGGGCAAAAGTAGGCAAAGGAGTGCTAAAACTCCGTAGACTAGCGACACCAAGCTCGGCCGGATGATGGCAGCTGAATAAAACATAGTGATTATAATTATTACAGGTAATAAATGCGATGGTATTAGAAGCTTTTGAGGAATTCAGTTATTCTGAGCAAATTTCAACCAATGTTTACAAACTAGGACAAGGGGTCAGACGTTTAACAAAAACAATTTTTTTTGTGAGAATTGATTCAAAGATTTCGAAATGCACATATTTTCATATTGGCTTTTTAATCGGCACACTGCATTTTAATTCCAAATTACTGCCAAACCGTGAGTATAATGAAGCCCAAATATGAGCTATTCTATCATTTTTCATATTTTGAACATTGCAATAACACCCAATGGAGCGGGGGACAGAACTATTTGTCTAACAAACACAAGAAGGAAGTAAAATCGTAAAAACTTAACCCATCAGACCACGCTATATTCACTACCTTCAAGCGCAATTTCGGCTAACGATGTAATGAACTCAAATTATCAGCGGTACAAAAAAACGTCAGCCAGGCATTTTCTTTTATCCGTATGCAGTTGCAAAATAGAAAAAGAAACCCTTACCGCATAGCAATCCGGCCGGCAAGATGACGCGATAAGCGAGATTCTTAATGAGCACTGACACCATGATGAGCGCTTTTCGTCTGTTGGAAGCAGAATTCAAACGAGAACCATTCCGATTTGTCGTCTACCCATCAGCAGCTTCGATGATTTTTCGTTGTGCTTACAATCATGAGTTGATTGCCTAGGAGAATTTTGGTCATATTCTACAATTTTTATATTCGCGCCACACTATATTGGTTTGACATTTCAACGTTTTCCATGCTGCAAGAACTTATACTCGGACCCTCATTTCTTAGCAGTTTTACAATGTAGTAAAAAATAAGATGAAAACTGCACAGATTAAAAAATGAAACGTTGAACCTGAAAGGAAAGAGAAAACATTTTAAAGAAAGCTGAAGGGATTAGGTTAAGAATGGATAAAATGTGTAAAGATAAAGCCAAGAAATCTACCTATACACACGCGGGACTCTCTATGTAACATCAAAACAGCCGAACGCTCGCGACAAATATCCCAAGCGTTTATGCGCAAACGATTATCGACACTGGCATGCACGCCGCGCCAAATATCAACCCGTTGATTCACTTCTCACGGGCAAAAAGACTGTCACTACACAGAGCCCCCTCCTCTCCTGCCTCCGCCTTGTTGATTTATGACGTCGGAAGCAAGGGATTCAACTAAAGCACTCGCGGTTCATACATCGACACCTACGTGAGCAGATCAAACACTTGAGAATGGAACACAATGAAGAGGAGAAAACCCGTTAGCGCTATGAATGCATACGAACTTGCATGCGGTAGTCAAACTGCGGCTTCAAGCAACTAGCGAGACTGCGAATAAGTATTTGAGAACACATTGGGGAGTGGAAAAAATGCGAAGAAGTTGGAAGGAATTTACTGAGACACTTTAGAAAGTGGGGAGAGAAGAGCTTAACAGAAGAGCGAATGAAAAGAAGTACGCCCACGTATTCGAAGATTTTAGAACAGAGTATTAAGGTTTTTTATGGAAATAATCATCGTTTTCTGCAGTTGAAATCCGATAGCTATCGAAATTCCAACGAGCAACGCAATACAGCAGCACCTAACATATATAGAATATAATCATCCACTGCTGGCAGAAAGAAATTGCAGAGCTGGCATCGAAAGTCGATGATGACGATATTTGTGACTATTAATTAATTGTAACACAAATAGTCCATGTCAATTTCGCATCAACTTTGCAGTTATTCTCATCGTATGTCACAAAAATGACATCGTCGACCTTCAACAACAATTTCACTGAGCCATTTCAGCCGGTAAACATCGCTGTCATGCGGCGGACTTCCCCCCGGCCCGAGCGGGCTTGATAATAAAAATCGAATTAAATGCGTACGACTACTGTTTAGTTCTGTCAACAGTTTGTACCGGGTAAAGCGTCCGTCCTCGCGCGTAATAGCGCTTAAAACTGCGTCATAGCGTTCATATCCATTTCAAGTTGTGCGTTTCTCTCACACTGCGCCATGCGCTAACATGCTGTAGTATTGTACACTGCACTGCGCGCCGCGATGAATCTTGGGATTGGCAGTATGAAAAGACTTGCTTATAACTAAGAAGAATGGAAGCGGCTTTATTTTAGGGTTTCGGTGGCCTTTATTTGTTATGCTCTAATTATCTTGTATGAAACCTTTATTTCTCTTTGCAATCGAATCGACGACATAAACTCGTATCTGCCCTCTTCTTTATCGTTCTATTTCATAGGCCTATCGACATTAGGATAACAAAAGTCATTTTAGGCCTCACTAAATACCACTAATATGCTTGGTTCTTTATGCGTTCAAAATGAAACATTTAAATAATTCTTGTTACTTTTAGGGCGCGTTATTTCATATATCCTATGGCACAGGAAATTGTGATATAGTGTCACACTCCTGGAAGGGTTTCGTTCGCTAAAAATATTTCAAAATCTAGCAACAGTTCGTTAAGCTTCGATCTTTTTTCGATTGTCTGCTATAAACTTGAACTTATGAATAGGGTATTTTGATATTCACCGACTTTCTGGCGTATTGGTTTCATTTGACGAGTCATCTTCTTGATTACCGACAGAAATGCTTGATCGTAAAGTTAACGACCGAAAATCATTCTTGCAGACCATCTTTTGGTAAAAGACCGAAGAAGGGTCTACAAAAAAAAGGAACCATCATGGGGGCGTACAAGTACATGCAGGAGATGTGGCGCAAGAAGCAGTCCGAGGTGATGCGCTATTTGCTTCGCGTTCGCTGCTGGCAGTACCGCCAGTTGTCGGCCATCCACCGATGCCCGCACCCGACCCGCCCTGAGAAGGCTCGTCGTTTGGGATACCGCGCCAAGCAGGGTATGGTTACTTTCTAGAATCATTGGGTGGGTTTCACATCGCTTACTTTAGCTAAAGTCGGACTTAACTCAATGATAAAGGATAGGCCTTAAGTCCGACTTTAGCTAAAGTACGCGATGTGAAACCCACCCATTAATTACTATTATGTATACTTGACTCTATATGAGCATATGCATTTCATTTTAACGTACTTTCTTTAAAGCATTATTAAATGTGGGGTATATATATTATTGAATGATAACCGACCGACTTTAATTGGGCTCGAATCGTCTATTGCACAGTATTACACAGGGAAGTATGAACCATTGTCACAAACTTAACTTAATAAATGCAATTATGGATATAAATAAAAATTACCTAATCGGGAGAACGTCTACCAGTGAAGACGAATTTTCGTCAAGTTTTTACGCGCTCTGTGGGGCGTTGCATAATAAATCACCGAATTTGAAAGTAAATGTTGCAGAGAACATCAGGGTTAATTAGTTTTATGTGATCGCTCTCATTAAGATATATATCTTCAATTTCAGGCTTTGTCATCTTCCGAGTCCGCGTCCGCCGTGGTGGTCGCAAACGACCGGTCACCAAGGGTCAGACCTACGGTAAGCCCAAGAACCAGGGCATCAACGAGCTGAAGTTCGCCCGCAACAAGCAGTCCGTCGCCGAGGTTGGCTGTTGTTTTTCTCTATTATAGGGAAAATTTTCCACTCAGTAACGGCAATCAGTCTTTCCTGAGACTTTCCTTGACGTACTGCGTGCTAAAGATAGGCTAAAATTGGCGTTCTACGGTATTCGGTCTCGACGCTCGTTACTGATCGAAAAATTTCTCCTATACTTTACTTTCATAAAAATATCATTGACGAGTTTGTATCCGTTCTCTTAGGATTTACCTCTGTCTCAGTTAAGAAAAGCCTTTTAGGGAAGCTTTTTCTTTGTTGAGAAAGGGATAATTGTATGTCCATATTCACCTATCGCTTACCGTCAAAATTTCTATGCGAAGAAGAAATCGAATCAGGCACCTTAGTCGGTAGCGATGAGATCTCTTTTCCCTGCTTGAGCACTGTTTTTCACCAAGAATGAAAGACATTTTTGGTTCTTACTTGCGTTAATTGATATAAATAAGGCTCATTGACTTTCGAAGCAGTTTGCTCTCTTCAGTCTAAGATTTATTGTTTAAAATCGGTAAATTTTGACTATAACTGGTGTCCGTTTTACAGGAGCGTGTTGGACGCCGATGCGGAGGTCTGCGCGTGCTCAACTCGTACTGGATCGGTCAGGATTCGACCTACAAGTTCTTCGAGGTGATCCTCGTCGACCCGTCGCACAAGGCCATCCGCCGTCATCCCGACACCCAATGGATCACCAAGCCCGAGAAGAAACACCGCGAGCTGCGAGGACTCACCTCCGCCGGCCGCAAATCTCGAGGCCTCGGCAAAGGTATAGTATTACTTCTTCTGTTTTTGGCCCAGTTGAATTGGTTTTATTGGTGTTTCGCTTATATCGGCAATTTTGGTCCGTTCCTCAAGTACCAGTGTGTGCGAATTTCACTGTGGCATATGACGAGTTTATACAATTTTCGCTTTAACAAGGATACTTTCCGAAATCACGAATGACATAACCGGTTTGATGTGGATAGCATTTTCTATGATTGAAGAGTACTGTTGCTAAAGTAATAAATGAGTAATACTGGCTATAATTTGCCCGATATTGCGTGAAACAAGCTCTGATAAACGCTCTTTTATCGTAATTCAACACGTGCATTCAATTTCGTTTACTTGACTTGAGTTTCAAATTTTTGGGCCGGACTATCGTATGTAATCACGAAAATCTCAGTTTTATACTTTATTATAACAAAAAATTTGAGTGATTGGCATGTTCAACGAAGAACTAATCACACAATTATTTACTAGCTTGAAAAACTAAGCGTTTGAATGGGTCTAGTTTTTAGGTATTCTCTTGGTTAAGTGTGGAATTCGTGAACGAGCCTACTTGAAAGTATAGATGCGTTGATCCGGTCTATAATTCAAAATATTGAGCTAATCCTATACCGTGTTGATAGTTAGTGGGGAATAATTGCAGGATATTATGCACGTTGATTTTAGTTCAGTCCGAATACTTGATCCATCCAAAATTAAATTGTTTCGGTGCCTCTGAGGTGTAATTCAATTCAAGTATAAACATCTGCTTGAAAGCGAGACGTTAATAGGTTTTTGCAGTAGATAATTTTTTAAGCGGAAACCCAGTTCAAAATGTATCTCTTGCTAGAAAACTGTTGTTCGAAATCTGGCACTTTATATAAATTGTGCTCTTCATTACAGGACATCGGTACTCGGCGACGCGAGGTGGATCGCAGCACGCCAACTGGCTGCGTCGCAACACGCTCTCTCTGCGTCGCAAGCGCTAAGCGCTCTTCTACTAGGCGTTCGAGCGAGAAGAAGATATACCCAACCGATCGCTTCTCTGCTCGCTTGCGATCGGTTATTCTCTGTTGTTCGTTACTGTGGCTTATCCGAATTCGAAGAGGAGTAAATTTTGTTGATGATGGTCGCTGCAATGTACCCCCCTACGGACTCACAGCGATCAGCTCGCATTAAAAGTTGTCAGCAAGAACACCGAATACACCGTCATATTTTATGTTTGGCAGTTTTTGCGAGTGTAACCACAGAAAAGCAATCCGAGCTATTCTTTCTTCGTAGAGGCGGCTTTCTCGCGGCGGAATTTACTTCGCTCCGACTGTAACGGTCTTTTTCGTGTGTATGCGGTGCAGGTACGGTGCACCAGATTTGTACTAGCACATGCACGTTGTCAGATACTCAGTTAACGATGTTTTTCAGCTTTTGCTTTTTAGCTTCTAATTAGATTAAAAATCGGGCTTCGTAAATTAATACAACTTCTTAAGCTCTTTATTTTGATATCTACAATATTATTTCTAAGTTACTTTTTTACCAAGTAATCTTCGAAGTTCGTTTACTATGGAGCTTTCGATTTTATCTTTTTGCTTTTCGATGTAAGCTTAGATTCAAAATCGGACTTCATACAATAATAGATCGCTTCGTTAGGAATCTAACGCTATATTAACTATATTTTTATGTTTTCATTTTATTGCTGAAAACCCTGAAGTTTGAGGAAATTCGAGATTGTGACTACTGGTGCACCGTGCATGGTGACTTTCATTTCATCTCTGCGAGGCATGATCAATAGCAATGTTTGCCTTAGGTCACTGACCAAATACGTTTTGGCAATAAGTTTCGCTGACAGCAGGATTGGGTAGCGGAACGTTCGTTGGTTTTGTTGCCTCTCGAATCGGTTTATTCCGGAAGAAAAGATCAAGTACTGAAATTGTGGAAGGATCTAAGACTTCTCGATGACCGCCCATAGAGTTCTTTCGCAGTCCGACTTTTACACAGCTGTTTTTCAATTTAGCGCCGACGCAGAAACAATTATAAGTTTTTTGCAACGAAATATCATCAAGGAATAATATTCTTTGTTTCTCGATACGGTGAACTGCCGCGCAAAAATAACCCTTTTTCATTAAGATGCCCAATGTGTCATCGCAATAACGTGATCATAAAATGTGGCATCAGATTATTAGTCACGTGGGGCTGTTGGAGGTAGATCGATTTTCAACAGAAGCCGGTACATGGAGAACACTCTGTAGTAGTATATTACTACTGAATATGAATAATTGATTTTTTGGCATGATTGAGACTTCAACTTTAGTGGGCTAAGAGAGTCGATGGCAGTACTCTGCATTTATCATTTATACGACCACAAGCATCAGCAGCAGTAAGATCGGGTGATGAGCATGCAAAATTGATCAATATCTGTCGTTCGTGTACGCTCCCCGTCCCATGTTCATGGTAATCGAAAAGTCATTTCTTCTTAACAACAGCCAACCGCACGTACACTCAATTCGATTGAAAATTAATGACATCGTTCTCCATGGTTGGAGATTTTTCAACAAAATTTGTCATATTTTATCCAGAATCATTAATATATGTTCTTAATTGTCAACATTCGGTTTTGAGATGAATCGATTAAATTTGATAGCTGTTCTGCTTTTGAATAATTCGATCAAAAACGCCTTCGCTCAGCTGCGCCGCTCAATGTCCACCAGTGTTGTAGCCAAACATTTTTGAAAATCGGTTTCAAAAGTCATACAGTACTATAACTGAATTTCTAACCGTTTAAAAAGCTTAGTTAAGATTTGTGTTTAACTCTGAACTGAGATATAGTCAATTCATGATAATAACCTCTTTGACAGAGGACACCCATATATCAACTGAAGAGAGATGAGAGCTGCTCTTTGCACGATTTTCTCCACGACCTTAAACATTTTCGTTAACTTTGCATCGCTGATGGTCTCTCCAGCCGCTGACCACTCTTAAATTCATGGATAGTGCCCCACAAAACAGGGTGCTATGAAACGGTCGTATCACCAACATCCGTGATTAAGTATCGCAATTTTCTGATCAAATCACGCGATTCTCTTAACACAGGAAAGTAGAACTGAACAAAATGTCGACTTCCAAAAAGTCCATTTTTGATTTACTGTAGCTTGCATTCCTAAGATTATTATTTCACACTCCCTGTATGATATTCGGTATAAGAGTTGCAGCAGGTATGGGTATAGAGTGTGGAAGTTGGGCCACCCCTTCTTCCTCCAACACAACCGTCGGCTAGTACTTCCTCGGTGTTCAACATATAGTAAACTTCATAATATTCTCTTATATCAACTCGGTAATGCAATTTTGAAACACAACTGAAGCAAAAACAAGGATAATGCTATGAATACGTTACTTATAGAGGCAATTTCGTTTTATCAAATTTACCGCAGCCTTACCTAAGTTTACGAAAGTGAGAGAAATTTATTTACCAAATTTCCCGCATGAACATTGATTCCATCTTTTGCTCCGTTACCATAATTTCACATGCACATCCGTAGTATGTGAGTGTGCAAACACTATCTCACAGGCAATACGCGACATAAATTGTTAATATAATCGATAATACTCGATAATAGTACGCTTTTCCTTATTCGTGCTTGCGCGTTCACTTGTGGCTTAAGCGGAAGTCAGATAGTTCAAGGCCTAGCAACGCGATGAATGCCTTCAGAAAATTTGCGATTCTATAGTGTATAATTGGGCTTCAGTCGGCGAGGAGTTCACTGTGGGCTCTTTCGGAGCTTCGGGGCCTCAACAAGACCATGGCATACTTGGTCTCTAGGATAATCCAGCACAGAGCTTCGGCCTATCTAATGTTCACGAAGAGAGACCTTAAACTTAGTTTAGGATTAATATATTTAAATATACTTATTGATTCAACCACCACATATGCTTTAACCTAAATTAATACGTATACACGAGCATTTTACGTATCGCCCCCTATCAGTCCGGACGTGAGGAGCGTGTCATCGAGGTTTTAACTCGATAGCTAGCTTTGACCGTCTATTGTGTCAATACTGGCACTAGATGAATTTCTGCTTGATTTGGCGCGTTATCCTGATCGCTTCAAGATGCAGCACAATTCATCGAACGAGACGGACTATTGCCAATTGACGATGGATGTAATAGTGCTGCTGGCGCGGCGGGCGGAGCGTCAACGAGCGGCGGCAGCGGCGGCCTGCGGGACACGACGACGGAACGGAGATCGTAGAGCCCTCGGGCGCGGCGCACAATCCGGTTGTGTCGCGAGCGCGATGCGCCTGTCCTTGGCCGCCAGCGTGCTCCGACAGACCATCGCTTCGTGTTCGACAGAAACTAGTCCCCTCGGCGGCCAGTCGCCGGCGCTGCTGCCCCGGCGCCGCCGCTTCCAAACACGCTGATGAATCGCCCTCCGTCGCTGTTCCGTCAGTTATGGTCGACGACCACTGCGTCCTCCGACGAGCATCGCCGTTCGATTGTCCATTATTCGTAGCTATCCGTTTGTTCGCCTAACCCCCGACGAGCAACAGTTTTATTGCGCCGTCGGAAGCAATACAAGTGTCTCGTCTCCCCTCGCCGTCGTCGTCCTCGCGGAAGCCTGGGTTGTTTGTGAGACCGGGCGTCCCACACTCTTCGATCGGGCATTTGGTGCTGCGTGCCGATTCAGTCAACAACAACTTCATTGCGCCCTCACAAGCAATAGAAGCGTCTCGTCTCCTTCTACCATCAAAGCCGCTGGTGATTGTGGGCTTTGCTTCTTCTTGCGGTCCAGCGGCCACTGGCTCGGACGAGCGCTTCCGAGGACGTCATATTACACCCTCTGTAAGAAGCCGCAACGTTGCCATTTTCGAGCGAACGCGAGCGCGCACTCGTAAAAGATTCGTCGTCGGGCGAACATTTGAATTGCGGCCTGCGGAAGCAATAGAAGTTTCTCACTCGCCGCTGCAGCCGCGGGCCAGATCGTCGTTCTGCTTTGGTCGCACGCCTCGCCTCGCTAAACGCGTTGCCAGCTAAAACGCGTATTCCGTCCACTCCATTGCGTCCTCATTGCCTCATCCACTATGCTGCTAACTGCGCGCACGATGGCGCTCACCACGCTCGCCTGGCTAACGAACATGGTGCTCGTGGTCACCGCTGAGGTGTGCACATCGCAGCAGCCCCTCACCAAGTCCAAGTCCTGTCCCGGCTTCAAGGACAAGGAGGCCGAGGAGCACTGCTGTCCCTCAGCCATCGAGCCTGGCACTTTCTTCTGCTGCGACCAGGCGCGGCTCAATGAGCTCGAACAGGAGCGGCAGGCCGCTGTCAGACGAGCTTTCCTTGCGAAGTGCGTGAGAATTTTCATTATTCATAAGATAAACATTCGGCGGCGGTCGTCTCTAAACCTTTCTAGGTATAGTGAGCGCCAGTGGCGAATGTTGCAACGCAATGTCCGCGCAAAATGTGCTCAGCGTTGACTTGACAGTAACATAAACGCGGCGTGTTGTACTTCAAGTCGCGGTCAGTATCGTAAATTATGTTATCGTATGGCATCATTTTAACGCGCTTGTTCATTACACGTGAAATGGCTTTAGAACGGTCGCCGCAGAATGTCACAAATGGTTAATCAATGACATCAGGGTGATACGATAGGTGAAGGTGGTCGGCGCCCAACTTTGGTTCATATTGTCCTTACCTTTTTAGCGCACTCAGCCCCGTCCCACTTCCCTCCCCCCCCCCCCCCCCCTCAGCCCTGCGACTTCCTCTTCTATTAGCTTATTTCCGCATTCTGCTTGGTGCCTTCGCTCTGTTAAGCGAACGACGTCGCAGACCTCTATGTCATTAACAGGCTAAATTATCACAAAGTTGTGATATATTTTTATAACTTCCCGAAGGTTATATTTAATACGATACGAGTGAAACTTTGCTAAGTGTTCACCTTCGAGAAACGTGAATTATATGAAAGAAAACAAACATATTTCTCTAACGCGAGCATTTTCATGAGTGAGAAGAATATTTTCTGGTCCCTTCTTCCCTCTGTTGTTCTTTTTATGGGTGTAGGGGGAAGGGAGCAGTCGACCTTTTGGAGTGTGAATTCTAGCGTAGCCGCACCCATTCTCCGTGACTATGGTGAAATCGCGCGTGTTTCCGGTCGAGTGCGGTGCCTTTTTCATAAATAATGCGATAGTCAGGCGGCGGCGGCTTCAGAGAAAGTCAAATGAGCCGCGTCACGTCAACCGCTCACATATCTCTTTGCAGATACTTGGCCTGGATCGTGCTTGGTTCGCTGGCGCTATTGATTGTCATCGTTACTGTGATACTAACCGTTTGCTACAAACATAAGAATTGCCCATTGGCCCGACGGAAAAGGGATCGCCGCAAGACGCGTACGCTTGATTGATTTGACTGGAAGGGAAAGCAATGGAGCTCGCTGAGGGGATAAATTATAAATACCCGTAGTCATGCAACTAGATCGTCGGGACCTCTCAATAAAGACAGTCTTGCTTAACTGCGCGTTAAGCGCCCATGGGTGATCCCTACACCGCAATCGCATTACATTTCGCTGCCCCTTTTTTGCTATGTACAGCATGTGGGACATGAACCTTCGCAATGGGAAGCAACTTCAAGGGCAAGAACCTTGTGATGCAAATGGGACCCAATGTTTTAAGTACAACTGCTAAAGTACTCAACGGGCTGCAGTACTAGACGAATAAATTTTGAGGGAACCTACGGTTTTTGCCCGGCGTGGCTTTACCGTTCAATCGTCCGTTGTGCACCGACCGATGAGCTTTGCTTTATGAAGTTTATGACAATTGCTTATTGAAGCAAAATTGAGAGAATCATTCAACTGAGCAAAAATTTACTTGATAGAAAAAATTGAGCGATAATTTTGAAGCCACAGTTTTCCCTATTTCAACACCGACAGAATGCAATCCGAGTACTCGTAAAGTTACAGGAAGCCACCCTCACAAGGCCTTTTTTCATTTCTTATCCACTATATTAGTGCACTTGAATGATTTCAGAAGCGGAGAACAGAGCCGCTGCCACATCGAGCTTCACCAGTCGTTATCGTCCTGTTCCGATTGAAACGATCGAACCGAAGCCGTCACCCTATGACGGTGAGTTATATATTCTTGCAAGCATCAATTTCTTTTCTTGACTTAGGCTTAGGCTGTTAGTCAGGCAAAGCCGGAGTAGTTCAAGCCGTGGGTGGCGTTGCAGACAAATAGTAAGGGGAGAGATGAACGCCACTCGGTGGTAGCAGGAGGAGTGATATAGAGTGTTTTTTGAGGTGGGGGCGTGTGAAAGCGGTTAGGGATGTTTGGGCGTTGAATTGCACTCGTACATATGGGAAATATTCAATTAAAATGTCACGTTTTTACAGTTAATCAAAATTTTTGTTGAACATTCCTCCTTCGCCTTTTTTCACCGGGCCAGAATGGTAACTGAGACCGAATGCCGAATAGGGACGCAGAGGTCTACAATAATTATTCTGTTTCCAACGTTATTTTTCTGATTATTCGCACTTTCTTGAACAAATCGAAGCACTCTCCTGTAATCGCTTCCTACACTGCAAGCGCTTGAGATTTAATATCGCTGTTAATTTTCAAGATTAGGGAGCAAACTTTGCTATTGTAGTGCAGCAGTCTTGGAGTGAGTATTTGCCTACTCAGGTAGACAAAAAGCCTTACTGCATATTTCATGAGCTGGCTTTTGTTTCTTGTTGTTGCTCGGTTAGTTTTTGTCGTGAACCGCTGCCGAGGCAGAAAGCTAACTGCTTTATCAAATTTTTATCGTCGGAGCAGTGAACTAGGTGAATGGCCAGCGTGTTTGCCTCTATTTGCTGCGTCATTATCCCTCATGAGTAATGTGAACTTCGGTTGAAGCTAACCCAAACATTGAACTTCGGTTAGCGTCAGCGGCGACGTTGACGATGACTGACTGATTTTTGCGGGCTGATTGAAAGGGGAAAGCAGATGAATAGGGAACAAGGTGCGCGCAGATTGGTAGACGGAACATAAAGTTGCAAAGTGAAAGTGAACTAATTGTAGTAGTTAAACTTATTGGGACCATGCCTGCCTCTGATGCGGCCAAAATTTTGTTTCAAATGTGCAATGCGCACTGTACATGCTGCAGAGGCATATTTGGCCTTATTTTATGTCAGTTTTGCAATTTTTCCATCTGAAAGAGCAGTAGTTGCGCTACCTTTTCCGAATGAAGAGTTTGAAATTTCGCACTCTCACATGCCCATTCTAATTCTCGGCGAACAATGCTCATCGGAATTAGACTTCTATTCGTACGGCTTCTAAATATAAATATGTAACTGCCATCTCAAAGCGGCAATCTTGGTATTAGAGTCATCCGAGGACTAAAGCTGGCGCAAAATAGAACGCGCTTAGCTGACAAATTGGAGATAATAACGTCCCGTGAGGCCGCCTTCAATGCGCTCCTTATTGCAATTTGTCGCCGATTGTCGAGCGTTACACGAGATGGCGCGGCGCATATTTGAATGAATCAATTGTACACGCAGTGAAACCTTTGAAGCGTAGCTGGCAACCCGACGGCGAAATGATCATTTTATTGCAATTTTTTTGGATTGTTGACAAACGCTCGGTCGCTGCGCGGGTACCGCAGCAGAGAGTGCTCGTACAATCCTGTAAAACTCTGTACTTGATACGTGGGATGAGCTTGCTCCATTCTTTGGGAGCGGAATACGTGCACGTAACGAAACTGGGAAATTCATGTGTGGGAAGAACGACCTATGTTCAGTTTACTCTCATATACATCTCCTTCTATGTACACTGTTGATACAATGGCTCCATAACGTAATCGAAATTGGACAGAACAAAGCTGGGGGCGTCCGATTTCGTTCCACTCGACGTGCGCTCGCTTCCGAACCGCCGCCGTGGCGCAACGGAGCGAGAGATTGGTAGGCGTTCGCCGGGCCGAGAGAGTAAGAAAAAGAGAGGAGCGCTGCGCGCCGCTTGATCGAGCGCAGTGCCGATCTGCAATAATCTCTCAATTTTTGCCGCTCCCCGCCGCTCGCCGACGCGTCGATACTTAGTGGGCGGACGAGGACGACGCCACTGCCGCGGCCACCGACCCCACGACGCTACACATTTCTACGCTCTTTCTCCTTATCGGCGTTTGAGGCAAAAGGGGGACCGCGTAGCTGTGAGCGCTACTGCGCCGTGAGAAATTAATGTCCAAAGGAGAGACGGGCTGGCTTGTCTTAATGTTTTACCATGGACATAGGTCAAAGGGGAATGAGTGGTAATCAGCGTTGCTTGCTCCCTTTCGGAGGATAGCTTTACATTTGAGCCCAAGAGAATAAGTTGTTCAGAATGTTGATGAAGCCATAAAGTAATTATCTCATCATTTACGCACTCTGCTTCATTGCTATGCCGTCGCATAGAATGAGTTTGCATCTATTTCCTGCCGACCAGTCGTGTTTGAAAAGCTATTGCGCAACTTTGGCACGGCGTAACGCTTTTATCACTGATCGTTCATTTTGGGGCAATGCGTTTGTTTACTGAAGGGGTCAGAAAAAAGGCGCAAGCACACTCTCTTCGTCCCTCCTCGATATTTCATCAACTCTTTTGAATCCGTGTGAAATGTGAAATTGGTGTGGGAGCGAAGACAGTCGCTAGCATGAAGCACATCGGCAACTAAATGATTCGCGTGTAGGAGAGAGAGAGAGAGAGAGAATGGGGAGAGCGCTGGTGGCAGCGACGGACCGGCCGACGGCCGTCGACTGTCTGCTCGCTCACGCAAAGCACGCAAAGTGCCCACTAAATGGCGGGAGGCGACCGCTTCGCCGAACGCCGAATGGACGTCGCTCGCGGGTGTCAGGTGTCGTTAAGCACGCCCGGCTGCTCTTGGGGATCTTGTTCGACGCGCACCTTTTGCCACTCCCGTCTGTCTGCCACCGCGTCCAGGCCATCATCCGCGGCCAGTTTTGAGTGATGGATCGGCCAGGCGCCAAAGGGGTGGGGGTGGTGGTGGTGGTGATCATAATGCCGNTCTGCCACCGAGTCCAGGCCATCATCCGCGGCCAGTTTTGAGTGATGGATCGGCCAGGCGCCAAAGGGGTGGGGGTGGTGGTGGTGGTGATCATAATGCGGCGCTGTGTACCTCTGCTCACGTCTGTCTAAGCCTCCTGTCCCGATCTGCTCCAGCGAAGATGTTGCTGCGAAACATTTGAGGGGTTCTGCGGCTGGCAACAATTTCCATCGAAACAACAAAAGTACATCAAGCAGTTTCTTATCCCGCTTGACAGTTAAGCACTGTTTCAGAGTGGTTGCACGTTCTCAGATTGTTGTCGCGCCATGACCTATCGCATCGCGAAGGCGTAGCTAAGCGCTCTGCTTTCAAAATTTCTATCCCCAATAAGTGGAAAAAGCCTCTAGAGCGCACCGCTTTTTTCTGGTATTCTGTGAGCTGGCGAAGGTAGAGGCACGCGCCCTCGTGGATCTCTCACGCATCTTCAATATATTTGCGCTCAAGTGCTTCGAGACGGAATAGTTTTGATACTTTCACAAATCGTCTGAAGCTCTCTCAATCCTACTCCAAGACGCTAAATCTAGTTTTGTCTGAGGCTATGAGATCATTGTGGTGATCATTTTTGCGCGCTCTTTGTTTCGCTGACAGTTCTCAGCTTCATTCGACAGTTTTGCCGAACGATTACTCTGAACCCTTGCTTTATTCTGATTAATGAGGATGGATGGTATGATGGCTATTGGCAATATAGCTCCTCTCTTTCGACAATCCAATAATACATATCATATTGTGCCAAACTAATTTCAATCGACTCTTTTCCTGAAATCCATTGTAGTAGGGCATCAGCGTGCGGCAAACCAGTCACGCAAACCTCGAGCGCTCACACACGTACACGCACACACACACACACACACACACAGAGACACTTTCGTTTGACAATATTTCTGTTTATTGGTCTTTCAATCTGAGCTAGATCTATTTTGGGGAAAACTATTGAGCGGATGTCGATCGCGAACAAATTGACGGTCACAGAATGCGCGCTGAGAGATACGAAATGCCGTCGAAAAATATCATCATTAGCGCAACGGGTAGTCGTCGCAATTATTGTCTTTGCCTAATAATCTCTTTTCTATCGATTTCG
>NIUQ01003469.1:0-17262 GCA_002796945.1 Plectus sambesii
GAAATCATTGACAATCGTTTGTCAGAATACCTTTGCTTATTGAGCTCGAATAGAACTTGTGAGCAGCTCGCTTGATAATAGATTAAATGCAAAACATTTCTAAAACTCATTTAAAAAGAAGCCTTTTATACCAAGATTTCAATATACTTTAACAGTTTTGCGACGAAAATATCAAATGATTCAGATTGGTCTTCATTGCGTATCGTGTGAAATTCTTCAATGAGTCATAACTGGAAGGCCTGATTATCGGCCATCATCTCGATAACTGATAAATAGTCATCCATAAAAAGTGAATAATTAATAAGAGAGCGATGGCTTCGTCGTCGTATTAATAGATAAAATTAATCGAAGTGAATCGAATATTCAATTGATCATTTGAATATTAGCAATGAAAAGAGTAAAAGCCAATCATAACTGACCGACCAACGTAACTCTAAAAATATATCTGTTGGCACGCTACATAGAAGTGATTCTGTATTTGAATCACGCGCGCCATTCCGGATCCAAGACGGATCTGTTTCCTATTGAATGTCGCCGAGGCGGTTTTAGAAAAGCCCCGTCTCATCTTGCGAGTTGTTCTGGCTTGCTCTCTGTTGTCTCCGCGATAGCTCACGATAATCTATTGTCTATTCGCTAATAAAACCCGATCCCCTTCCCCAACGACCGTTCTCACGCTACAATAATACCTTTACAGACTTATTATATTTTGTTATTGTTACAACATCTTGGATCTCAGTTTGTAGCTTTTGCACTCAATTCTCTCAACTTTACATTCAATTCGTATGAATAGTTGACAAAGCTGAGCGCAAAAGTTACAAACTACAATGTAAAACTGCTCATCAATATTACATTAAAACAGTCAGTGTATGCATTGTTATGTTATCTTTTATTACAGCAAATATATCAAAATGTTCATTCATTTGACACCCCACGCGGCCGTTGTTCCATACGGTATTTGTACCGACGACGACGGCAACATTTGGGTGGCGGCCAAAGGCGGATTATTCAAAATCGACAAACACGGAAATGGAATACTGCTGTCAAAGAAGCACGACTTTCCGCGCAAGATGGGACCGTTTTGCACTGTCGTTTGTGTACAATCAAAAATTCTCTACATTTTCACCGAGGATAAGGTGAGAATCTCGCAAATAACTATTGCTTTTGCGCTTGTCTTGAATATATTATCGTCCTTGACAGGGAGATACCCTTTTCTGCATCTAGAGGCGATGAGGTGATTCGTGAAAAGTGAACTCTGTAAAGTCCAGACCCTATTTTGATGCTTGGACAAGTATTAACTTGAAGCTTTGGAGGAGTATTATATTGGAACCGGCACTGGTCGGTAGAATGCATTATGAAAGGGGTCTGAATGTCTCATTGACGAAAAGCTCAACAAATTCAAAGCACAAAACCTAATTAAAAATTTTTTAATAGAAAACGCCTGAAGTAAGTCTCAAAAAGATTTTGATTGGTATATTCTCCTTATTTTCATATCTCTGCCGGATCTTGTGCATAGCCTATGCAAACAATTTTGCACAATAATGACATTGCTCAAAGATTAAGGCACATCAGTGCACGATGAAAAGTGAAGTGTTAATCAAAAGTATCATTTCTGCTTTAATAAGAACTCTTTCCAAAGCAACCAGAATCCTTTCCAGTTCAAATAAAATGTTTTTCATACCGATTTACCTTGTAAAATGACCTCTTTGATGTTAAACGTGTCCTGATTGATTTGGAAAGAGTTCTAATTAAAGTGGACTTGCTACAGTGGAATTCGTTTATATTGATCTCCCGAGGACCGGCAAGCTTTGACCGTTATGAGCGAATTACCGGCATAACCGAATTTGTTTGGATAAGAAAGTAGGCTTTGGGACTGAAAATCTTGACCGATATAAACGAAATACCGTTCTAACCGAAACCGCTATAAACGAATTCCCCTGTATGTCAATTAAAAAATTTTGACAATGTAAGAAATAGTGTTAATCACAAACTAATTTTCAGGACCGCTCAACTCAGTTCAAGATATTAAACTATGACGGCAGCGAGGAACACTCGCAGTTTATCGACGGGCGCGTGCAAAGTATGACGGCGACGAAGAATGGACGTATTTTCCTCACAAAGAAACCCGACGAGGGCCAAAGTGAAATCCTCAGCGCTCACATTGATAATCCGCTCGATTGGGAGCCCGTAATCAGCAGCGACCAGTGAGTTAAAACAGATTCATGTTGGCATATGAAGTGCAAGTATTTGAGTATTATTGTTTATAGCTCCAGTAATCTGGCGCACCCTTTTGATATGAAGTCGCTGATACAGGCTCTTTCATCATGATTCATCACACTTGCATTTTATTTTTTTAAATTTAGCGTTCTGATTGAATGCGCAATTAACAAATTACGATAAAATACCATGTAAATCATGCCGAGTAGGATTAATATCCTTTTGGACGATCGAATGCGGTCCTCTATCGCATCAGTCGTAACAACACTCCTGTTTTTTTATATATGCGCATTACTTAGCAAATAATCGGGCTAAAGGGCGACCGGTACGAGGGAGGTCCTAAAGCGATTCTTGCCTGATTACAATGTTTGCATTCAAATAGCACCGTACGGTATAGTTATGGCCACAAAATCTTACGTAACACAATTCAAATCACGCGCCTCCGATTACGGTAGCCTACGGTACCGGTCGCCCTTAAGCCCGATTACTTAGCAAATGCAATAATAATTTATATAAAATAATCAAGTGAATGTAATATTTATTTGATCAACGATGATGATACAAACATTACCCACAGCACCCGAGACAGCAAACAAATTCCAACTACAGAACTTCTATTTGCAATTCTCAGAAAAACTGCCGAATTCTCTTTACAGAATGTTATAAATATCGAAATTTGCTCTACTGGGTTTCTTTCTCTTTAAGTTATTAAAATTATCATGAATATATTTCATCAATTCATTATCGCTTTGGAAAACTTTTTGCCGAGCAAAACTGGCTGAATATAAAAAGTATATGTCTTCAGATTAAAGATAAGCATCTAATAATTGATTATTTTTTAGAATAGCCTTCACAAGTCTTTGCGCTATAGACGACGGTCACTTAGTAGCGGCCACTAGCGCAATGCCAGTCAACATGTACTCGAACCAGACGCTGTGCCTGATCGACGTCGAAAAGCAATCAATCAGCAAGCACTTTAGTTCTCGCGGACGAGAAAGGGGCGAAGTCTACTTCCCTCGCGAAATACATCTCTATCAGGTAGAGAAGGGACAGATAAACTCAAACATTTTTTGCCATTCGAACTCTGCATTCTCTTTTAGAAAGTACAGTGAACTTCATGTGTAAAAGCTGCGTTAGAGTCGACGCGCGACGTCGCAACGTCCGAAATCTACAGTGCAATTACCAGGAATTACGAAACGGATGTTGATTAATTCTTGGTAATTGCACTGTAGATTTTGGACGTTGCGACGTCGCACGCCGACTCTAACGCGGCCTTAACGGTTTAGCTTATGCCGGTATTTCACTTATACCGGTCAAAACGTCCCGGTCTCCAGCTGATCGGTATAAACGAACTTCACTGTAACTAAATTACAAATTCTTTCGCTGCGTTTGCTCGCAATGTTCATTATTAATTCATTCATGATTCAGGGTGACATTATCGTACTCGACAAAACTGGCAGGATACAGCGATTCACGATTGATGGAGAACTGGTCGGCGTTTTCGGCAAAATTGACGACTACACTGGAAATGGTTTTTGCATCAGGGAGAATGACGTCATTATTACTTGTTCCGGCATTGTCGCCGGTCAGGATGGACAGGCAGAATGCGACGATTGGCTGGAGAAGATGGTGCTAACTGAGCAGCCGTTGGTTCATTAGTGATCTTAATTTTCAACGCATATCATATTATTGAATTAGTGATTTTGGGTTATTGCGGAGATCATTCAATGGAATTTGTGATTTGCGCCCTTATACTTGACAAAGTAAAAGTATTAAATCAGCTTTTCTCACTTCTTGTCTTTCCACCGCCACCTTTACTCCTCCCTGAGTTTTGTTAGCGAAAGTACGCCACGTGTCACCCAATGCAGTCATTTGGTTTCTATTCCACCGCTGTGGAAATCGACCTATGCAGACCGTCTCCTGTCGCAGGTGGAGTTTCGGGAGCAACTCGCTGGGCGCGATGGTCCGCAAAGGCGTCAGCAGACGCTTGGAGATCGAGAGCGCTCTCGGTCTCCAGTGATGTCTCCTCTGTTCTTCTCGCTCTACTCGATCGTCTGCAGCCTATTCAGCTTCTCACACGGCTAACCGCATGCATCAAAAGCTTACTCTTTTTCGATGAAGCGCAAAAAGTCCATTTTCTTCTTGTAGACTGTAGTTACGGTTAAACGACGGAGCGTATTGTTTGATTTTCACATATCTCATGTGAAAACGTACCCTGACAGCGAGAAATAAAATGCTAGTTTATTTACTAACTTCCTGTATGTCATATTAGTTAGAAGTTGTTTTCTAGAAACCAAATAAATGTCCTATCGGACAAAATCCCCAGAACTCTGAAGCTTCCACTGCAGAACACATAACTTTTCTATGAAAGAATAACAATATTATGCGATGACGTGTCATTGGAATGGTTTTCATTCCCTTTTTGAAAAATCAGAGTGACCATGAAGGGAAATAATTAAATGTCACCGCTAATATGTTGCTTAAAAGATAATCTAAGGATTTATCGCCGTTAAATACAGCTGCTTTGCGCGCAAACAGGCACAATTCTGCTCTGAGAGTCATACTGTCGATTGAAATAGAAACTTGCGAAGTGACTGATGAATAAAATAAACAAAACTTTTGTAGCCTGTAGAAACTAATATCTATAACTATACTTAAAATGGTTGCCTACATCCAATTAATGATCACCGACATTTATTTAATTGTCATGGGTTTGATTTCGGCCTTGGGCAATGGTATGATTGTGTTACTCTTCGTGAAAACAAAGTCTTTGCGCGCCAACCGTTCCATGTATATTGTGACAGCGCTCTGCGGCGCGGACGTGATTTTGGGCGCCAGCGAAGCAGCAAACGGCGCCGTGTTATTCTACGGTCTCTACCCGAATCAGACTGCTAATTACACTCCGGGCGCAATGATGGCAACTATTGCAGCAAGCGCTTTTGGCATAAGGATCAGCGTTCTCTTGTCTGTCGCCATGGCTTGGGACCGACTATGTGCTCTAGTCTGGCCACTTTATTACCTGTAAGGCAGCTTGTATAAATCTTTAGATCGATTTCATTGACTGAGACGCGCTTTAAATGAAGACAGTCTAATCAAGAGCTTGTAGTTGTATCAACCATTGAGCGATGATAGATTGGTTGGATCGAATTAGTATTAATTTCTATAGAAGGAGTTCATAATCGCCCCATATACATGTTGCATGTTAAGAAATGCCTCTTCAATATCCAAGGCACGACGCTATGCTGCGGTCTATTTCCTAAAGCTTGTAATTGCAATTTCGGAGAGTGCGGTGACTGGTCATTTGTGATATGAAATAGAAATTCCTCCTATGCATCTTACAATTGATCCTTCGCTACGCTTTCCACATTTTTAATTACGAAAGTTGTACGCTCGTAATTATAATAGTTGTAGTACAGTAAATTTAATAAACATTTCCTAACCTCATTTATGGTAACATCGAAGCGTTATGAGTCATTTTGCATTCTTAAGTTTAGTAATCTAAAATTAATTGCAGGAAAAAAAACAAAAAGAAGCGAACATTAGCTGTCATGCTTTTGGCGATTGCTTGGGGAATAGGAGACGACGTCTTCTCTATCTTGACCTACGATTTTCGCAAGTACCGTCCCGGTTGCGCGACCGGCGCTTGTTTTCAAGCGCCATTATGGAACACCTGGTTCAGCTTCAGCACCGCAGTACTTAGCATTCTTATAATATCAATTAGCATTATATTCACTGTTCAACTGGGCAAGTATGTGACATCCGTTGGTCCGGTGCAGTCGCAAATATGCGACCCGAAAGACAAAGCCAGTTTCATAGAGGTATGTTAAAGTGGGCTTTTAGCGTACATCACTCGGTCTGTCTCTGACCACTTACATTCACCTGTTCGGATGCATTTATATTTTGCGGTTATGAAGAGAAGTGGGTGTGTAGGCACGAGTGGGGGAGGGGAGGGATACATACTTCCTCGGGCGTTTATCACCGCTCACGTCTTATTTTGACGTTGTAATTGTACCGGTAATATTTTGTTCCACGGCCGTTATAATCATATTTCGCTACTCTATTTAAAACAACAAATGGATATTTTGAGATAACTAACAAATTTTCTCTTTAAACATCTTTCTCAACTTCGGCCAATATTTCTAACGATATTTATGATATGAATGAAAATCAGCTTAATATGCGTACAGTATCAAAAGCAACATTAAATTGATCAAGATGTTCGGGCAGAGAGGCAGAGGCCAAAGCTAACTATTGCATAATTCAGACGAACATTGTGGCACTTTGTCTGTTGATGTCAACGTCATTACTGATCGGTATTCCACAACTGCTCATTACCATCAGCTCTAATACGGGCATGGATATCCATGTGCGTTTGGGTCCTTTCGCAGCCGCCGGAGCCACGACTAACGGCGTTTGCAATCTCATTTTCTGCGTCTGGAAGAATAAAAACATCAACCGCGAGCTGCGACGGCTCTTTACGAAACAGATGATGACGTCATTTGTTTCGGAGCTTCCTACTCCTACTGCTCAGAACTGTCAAATATCTATTAGAATACGTTTTATTGAGAACGGGATTCGATACATACTTGCGTTATAATATTGCTGTATATTTCTTGTCCGATTTCTTTAACAAAATCATCGACAAAGTTATTAATAATTAAATCGTCAGTTGATGGCAAGTTAAACAACATTGGATGTGTCCATATGTTTCAATAGACAGAATGTCTACGATGCTTGTTCCAAACAATTAAATACTGTCACATTCCTGCAGCCGAGTTGAGTCATAAAAGCGCAAAATGATGGAGATACATAACAATAACAAGATTTCCCATCAACGTCAAGAAAGCGGCTTAAAAAATTACATCGCTGCTAAGCTTCTCCCTCTCCGCGTCTGGCAATTTGAACGGTGAATAAGGAAGATTAACCTAATCTTCCATCTTTCGCGTCTTAATGTTGGTGATGAGAGCTAATTTGTTGAAGTGCTAGAAACATTGCGCAAAGAAATTATTCAATGCGTCGGCTTGCAGGGATTAGTAACCAACTGTTCCTCTGAGATCAGTCTAACTATCTAACTATATGGAACTTTTCATGTCAACATTAAAAGTTATTTAGTCAACGCTTTACAACTTTGGTGTAAAGTGGCGTGATAAAAGGGTTAAAAGTTCATTCCTGGAGCACGTTAATAGTACTCGATGTTACGTCAGAGTTTTCGCTCCCAACGTGTTCCTTGCTACACTAACGTTTTATTTATCGGAAAAGAATCAGCTATACAGATTATTGCATTGCTTAATTCATTGATGATGCAATAAAATCAGCATGTACAGAAAAAAACGTCGTTCAGTCAATTGTTTATGCAACACGGAATACTGGGGAGTATTTATTGGATATGTCATTATCTTCTTAAAGAATACGTTGACGAACAGCAATACATTCACAACAAATAATATCGGTTACACATTTTTCTATGTTATATAGACATCTGAATCTCATGTCGCTGATGCAGCGTCTTGTTGTTCTCGCTTAAAGCGCGTAAACACGAAATATAAACGAAAAATGAACTTGACAGTTGTATAAAGCGCGTTAACAAAAAAAAGAGCATCAAGTGCGATCCATAATGAAAGCGCTCCACCGAATTCACCTTGAAAATCGCTAAATGTCCATTTAGCACTTTCATTTGCAACCGGAAACTGGAAAGAGTTCATTCGAATAATCAGATTTGCTTGATGGGGCTCAATCTTTTTTAAGCGAAATTTCTTCTCACTGAAACGAAGGCGTTTACATGGAGGCAGACATTTGGACATGCACTCTTTTGATACGTTGAATGTAAACGGCAAGCATCTTTTGTATTGGTCCATACAGCAGCGTTCGAGAACTTCGTTGGTAATATTTAATAAGCTCAGAGGCGAACAGCTGCATAGTTGTCGAATAGCTTCAAATCTGCAATTTCGCTGGCAATCTCCCTTTGAAATTGTGTCGGAACATCTTTCAATGCCATGTAAGACCTTCAAATAATTGTACTCGGCTTCAATTCTCAACTCTGTCCTCTCGTTTAGGCCCAGTTCCAAAAAAAATGAAAGCGGTAGCGTGCTATACGAATTAATAATTCTTTCTTCGGAATTGAACAAATAATCACCAACCTGACTTTCAATTTTCCACCAATAATTTTCGTCAGTACCCGATCGATCGAGAGTAACATTAATCTCGATATATTCAATTTGTGAGCTGAACTCTTTAAATGGTAATTTGTAGCAAACAGTGGTCTCGTCAATGTAAGTTGTCTCAGTGATATTATTATATTGAAAAGAATCGTTGTCTGCGTGATAAAAGCGAACCATTATGTCGTCTGCTTTGCGGATTTCACGACCGCATATTTGCATCAAATTGTTAATGTTCGTATCGGTTGGATTCAAATGCTTGAGAATGTCTTCGAATAACTGCAATTGCGAAATCGATTGGCCATAATCAAATTCGCGTATTTGCTGATGCCATTCAACACTTTCATATTTTCCAAAAAATGCAAGAAAAGAAACAACAGTACGCAAGATGGACTCTGGCCAAGTCATATCTCCAAGTAATAAACTGTCGTTGTTTACAATAAAATCGCGAAATAGTTGAATTTGCTCTCCATTATAACTATCGTCTGCAGTCTGGTTCGAAGGCAGGTTTACGGAATGAGGCAAGCAAACCGTTGGATATGTAATGAAATTTATTGTGTTATTTTTCATGAGATTGTATGAAGATTTAGTTTCGGTGAAATAATTCTGAATAGTACCTGTGCACATCTGATATGTTAAAAAAATACTTGTAAGATAGTATATGGTGGTTAAACTATTTTTTGTGATCCACTTTGCAGTCAATGTTTTTGCTAGATTCTGATTATCCAAATTGAAAATATGACAAAAAATCTGTCCCGCTGGTGTGCTCGCAAATACTCCAATACATATTTCACTATACGTTCTAATACGAGTCGTTAAATTTCTTATTATATTTGTGCGGGCGCAGCGACCCACAAAGAACGAAATTGGGATAATAATAGCAAAGTTGACAAGTGTATAAATAGTCAGGCCTAACCACAGACCAAGTAATCCACCAAGTGAAGCGAGAAAGCTCTTGAAAGTCCATTTAAATACATCTTCGAATAAAATGTAAGAAAAATCTTTCACATAAATTCGTAAATTAGTAACGCCACATTGCTCCTTGGCCGTGTAATTAGTAGCCTTTGTTATCTCGTAAAAGTAATTGTACTGCTCGCATGGATCAGCACATTTATCTATACATTTACGATCTTCGACCAAACTATAGTTCAGACACTGTAAATACTGTGCTAGAGTGCACAAATTTGTATCCTCCGTTAATAAAGTTGGCCAAGTTATTGGTGTGCAATTGCACAATCCACGAATTAAGCGAATGCGACAGGTAGCTTGGCACTCTTCTTTTGTGCGAGTAGGGGTACATTCGTCATTTTCATCCGTATCCGACATAGTTTTGTAATGCCCTAAAATTCCCAATAACAAATTCATGTTATCTCCAGAATCTATATCCATTTGAACTCTTCTAAGGTCACGTCTGTTGTTAGTAGCACCCGATCCTGTCAAGGTGGAGGGATAAAAATAGAAAGAGAAATCTGAACAGTAGAAATATACGCCGTATCTGGACATATCGGTGCTCACTTCGATGTATTCTGATTCGTCAGAATACAGTACGGTATCAAAAGGCAGTTGAAAGCAAGTTTGATCGTAAGCAATAAACGTCAGTTTAGTCTCATTGATGAGTGAAATTGTCGTTGAATCAGCGTTGACAAAATTTACGTTCATACTGAACCGTTTCGCTATTTCACGGCCCAATTTTAAGCGCATCTCGTCAAAGGAAACATCAAGTCTCCTTAAACTTGGCTCGAAAACATTTTCCATTGCATATATCATATCTTCGCTCTCTTTTGATGTCAAACCTGAAAGTAAAAATAGGGTATGTTACGAAAGCTCAAAGCAGTTACTATTTGTTTAATAATTTTGATTTTTCCGTAGTATTCTCGGTGGTCGCCGAGAATATTTCTGGTTGTCGGTAACGAATATGTTCATGCATCAGACGCCTCAAACAAGTTTCGTAAGGTAACTTACCAGAATGCCTACCAAAAAAAAAGTCATACGCTGATTGAATGCCATAATATGTATCGTAACCATTTGGTTGAAGCACTAAAGACACTTCCGTCGCCTCTGCCCCGTTCATAACTTGTAAATACTGTAAGGCGATTGCGAGAAGAGGCGAAGGCCAATCGTTTTCATCAAGTAATGTTAACTTAGTCACACTTTCTTGATCAAAATATTCTGATAAGAGGCTGCTGTAACTTACACCAAAGGTAATGTTTATTTCTTCATTCAGTGTTTGCTCAAAATTTTTATTAGCCCAGACGCACAAGCTTGGCGCTGGCAATGCGATTGGTTCTTTATTCATCAGAGTGATGTTAGAATAAGGATCATTTCTTGCATATTCCTCGCACAATTCATAGCACAAGTAGATAGTGTGAATCGTGCCGGCAGTGTACAGCACTATCCAGAATAACTTTTCGATTAGATAAGTGGTAAACATTGATCGCGGTAAATTATCTTGCGTTGTAATACTTTTCTTAATGAATTCTCTAACCTTTTCAAACCACCGTTTTTCACCGGTGCTCTCTTCTTCTTGATGAGTTTCAATGTTGACGACGGTATTTTTTGATGCGATACGTCTACGAATGAGCATGAAGACTGGATCGAAAACAAACTGAAGAAGCATAATAAAGTCAAGACCAAGGTATAAGCCCAGCGCGCCACCAAATGCGCCAACAAATTCTATAAATGTCCATTTTGGGATTTCTGTAAAAACGACGTAAAAATTTGAATCATAGTAGAGCTGTACTTGGGACGCTGACCATGAAAACTCATGTGGTTCCACAGAGACTTCATAAGTCAGTTTATCGCACTTAGGAACACACTGCGTTTTGCATTCGTTATTCTCGTTGCCCACATACTTCAGACATTCTTCATATTTTTCAAAAGTGCAAAATTCATTTTCACGATCTTGGATTCGTCTGGAAAGCGTCGCAGGCATGCAGCCGCACATTTTCTGAATCTGCCGAATTCGGCATTCGTCCAAGCATTCCGTCAATGTGTATTCTTCCGAACAAACATGCTTTCCATTCATATTGGCCATGGATATTATAGTGGGTGGTATGGTGAAATGAATATCAACCCAGTCAGCAAATTTAAACTCGATGATTTCGTTGCTTTTAATTTCAGTTTTTAATTCCGGCGGTGTCCATCTTCCGCTGATATCAATCGTTAATGAAGGATTGCGTCCAAATAATCCTTCAGCATCTCGAGGATCGTCAGATCGAGTTAATCTATCATCAGATAATTTAACCGTTGTAGGTCTCACTTGTCCGTTACGCTCCACATCGAATGAAACTTTCTGATCGAGTACTTGAAAGCATAGATGGTTAGCTCCAATGAATGTAATATTCTGGCCTGAAGATGAGCAATGTCTTCCATTAGAATTCTTGTCTTCAAGAGTAACAAGACAGCTTAAATCATCACTATCGTAACGTTCTTCAAGACCGCTATAATTCCTGAATTTTCCATCAAATGTCGATTTCAACTGATCCAGTGTGATATTGAACGCCGCTATGTTAGGCAAAAGGACATTCTTCAGAGCAATCCATTTGTCGTCATTTTGATACTCAGTATTGTTGAATGGATTTTTGCTGTTATTATTCAACGATTCGCCCTCATAAATCATTGACAGATATTTCCACACCACGATATAAGTTTCTTTTGCGAATATCGCTTTGGGATCAATTTTAAAAATGCCACTCTTTGTTGAATTCTGGATGAACATATTTACCGCTTCCGTGTAATCTTCCATGGGTTCGGTAGAATTGAAGAGTACATCGGCGTCAACCTAGGACCAATTCAATAGAGCTGTTGAGAATTGAAAACTGAACTATTTGCGTCTGAATTCTGCATTTCCATCTTTTCAGTGCTACATGCAAAATTGAGCCTGAATGATGGCAATGCAGAAATCAAATTGAGTTGTTCAGTTCTCAATGCCTAACAGTTTTATGAAAGAGGTACCTGAATGCAAAGTGTGTAGTCTGGGACACTCATTCCCGAAGTAGTACTCAAGAAACTTTTCATTTCCAAATTCGTCGGTTGACTCTGATAGTCTCTTATCAGTTGTAGCAACAATACGAAAGTGAGATAACTTCCCATGAGATATGTCATTCCCCAAAATATAATATTGATTATTTGTTTAGCGATTTCCAGATATGTCCATTTTTTGGTATCAAAAAGCGATTGGTGCATTTTTGCAGAAATTTGTCAAAATGTCGTGTAATTTGCTTCACGCGTATTGTTGCCCCTTTTTCTTGCCGCGTTGTCGTTTTCCTAAAATACGAGCCTTCACATCAATCTTAAAGCTGCAACTGCTTTCCGTTAAAAGGAGACCCCAAGTCAGAAAGGTTGGTCTGAATACAGTAGAATCTTTATTAAAGGGCGAAACAATTATGCGCGGACTAAATTTACAAATACGATCCTTCCAGTATGTTCAGTTATGCTTTCATGGAGAATATTTCTTTGCTCACCCAACAGCCACGAAAAAGTAACCAAATTTTGCCTAAAACGGAAGTGAGGTTGCGTTTGCTCAAGCTTAGTACTCCCGTAATCTTTTGTCTCTCTCCTCTCAGCAGTTGAGCGCCACTGAAGGAAAAAGTACTAACGCGGGTGTTCGGTTTGATCAACTAATCAGAGTTAGGATAGAGTTAGGCATCTTGAATAGGACAATCGATTATCTCTCAATTAAATAACGATCCACTATGGCATAAAGTAATTTCTGAATGAATCAAGTAAATTATTTAGAGCTTTTCAGTTTCATTCTGTATAATAGTGCTAAGAACAGTTTAAGCAAATGGCCCATTTCGACCGATCAGCGCCTATTGATAGGGTTGCGACATTTGGGAACGGGAAAGAGTATTACGGATTTTGTCTTTTCACACAAAATCGAATTTTCTGCATCATGCACACGGTCAATAACGCGACCGATGAATCCATCACCACTTTTAACTCTCAAAGCCTACACTTTTGCATATTCTTGATAATCTTAACTTCATAGAAACACGCTTCCACTCGCAGATCGTAGACTAACTGGTTTAGTTTTTAAACTACGCAGACTGTGGGCAGAACTGTATGCAGACTATCAACGGACGTATTAGTGCGCATGCTAGCCCAAATAATTCTGCGGACTCATTTCACGCCGCATATGAACAAGTATGCAGGCAGCCATAGCTATGGCATGCACCACCTGTGGGCAGAATTTGAGAAACTTTCCACTACGAGGTAGATTAGTTTTGTGATGCCGTTGGTTAACCCGCAAGGTTTACTTTGTCTCTCAAGCATTGATATGGCTTGCAGATGTCATAAAATTATGCAAATAGGAACCGAGGGCATTGCATGTGCATGAGCGTTTGGGAACATCTAATATTGCGCAAGCGAGAATTCCATCAAAAAGGAACTTACAGATAATTTTGGTCCATTATCTTTGTCTTGCCGCTTATCCACGTTAGAAAATCTTGGTCGTAGCTGAAAACAAAAAGACGACAAATAAATGCAATGTTGACTCGCAAAATCAGCTGCCTGCATTCCAAGGAACCACGGCTGCGCTCTGTTATCTCTTCAAATCCAATGGCGCTCACGCTTGCTTACTTCAGTCGCTTGCTATAGTTCTGAGAGGAAAAATCGGCTCTTCCTAGCTATCTCACTCTCACACTGAATTACTGTAGTATGAAGTTGTTCCTGCTTTATTGTATCTGGGAAACTTAAAATGTGAAAATAGAGATAATTACAAGCAGTGAAAAGACGTTACAACAGCCTTTATATATCGAACTTTTGACGTTCACCCTGCAAACACTACTTACGAAAACTGAAAAGCTTACCTTTAGCTTGGGAAATGCAAATCAGCTCTGGCTGTGAATACTGGAAAATATGCAAGTGTAACTACAGCAATCGAAACGATGAAAAGCTTCTGAAAAATCATGTACATGGCATGCACCAACTTCACACTGAATTAGAGAAACCTGCTACGAGTTTGGAAAGTTTTAGGATGTCGCTGGTAAGCCCGTAAAGTTGACTTTGTCTCAGAAGTACAACTGCGGTCTGATGATGCTTCGACAACGTTGGGCAAATAGTAACTGAAATTACGGCGAGTGCATAAACTTTTGGTAAAACCAAATATTACGCGAGTGATAATGCTGTCAAACAAAAGGTACTTGCAGTAAATATCATCAAACTGCCTTTGGCTTGACACTTGACAGTTATTGTCTTGACGCTTGTCTATTATTGCCTTGACACTTGATTCTTCTTGTCTTGACCACGTCAAAAAGTAGCGATCTGTGCTAAAAAAGACAATAACAGGTAGCAATGATGGCTAGTCACTCAGCATTAGCATACATTCATTCTCGAATGTTCAACGCCCTCAAAGATTTACTTCATCTAAATGACTAACATGTCCTTCCTTTGGCAGTTTCTTTTAAGAATCTATTTGTTTTTTATTATCAAATTTTTGCAATTACTCTTAATTTTCTCGTTGACAATTCATATAAAACCTTGGTAAGCCTGTTGCAAATGTTCTTTATTAGAAGAAGCCTAAGATAATGAACAAATTATAAACCTCAAATTTGCTGTCGAATAGCGAGTATACTGTTTCTAGCATAGAGTTAGGGTTTTCTATGCAAATTTTTGATTTCGGTGACACTTATGAGTAACAGAACATACTCTGATGATGTTATTGAAATGCTTTCGATTCTGGAATTTCTCATTGTCATCACTAACGCGGAAGGAGACTCGAAGTGATTTATTGAAATGATTCATCCTAATTTGTATTCTCACGTTCACGAAATTTTAACCCTCCCGTTGTTCGTTTGGTGATGGTATCGAAAAGACAAAAAACAGTACCTGTCAGTACAAGCGCGTAGCTAGAACCGGACTGGAACCACCTGAGTCTTGATAGCTTCTCTTAGCGCCACGGGACACGGTAACGTTATCCGAGTGAAGGAACAAAGCGGTTAGCTAGTGATATATAGGCGAGCATTAGCATGCAGTTTTGAGCGTAGGTAGAAACATTCTTATGACGCTTTTCCTTCGATTACTTGAAAGTTGATTATCACCCTTCAGAGAGTTTAGTTAGTCTCATGAAATTCTTGGCAAATAATAGCTCACAGATATTATCATAGCAAATTGTTTTTCTGCGATATTGCAGCCGACAGACGATATGACGATCGTTCGCAGCATCTGAATGTCAAACTTCATGTTTCACAGAGAGATTGACTCGCTGTCTTTAAAACTGCGCACAAGATTAGTTGAACACAACCCAAATCAAAACGCAATTAAGCCGAGAAAAGTGCATTCAACGGTGTAGAATCAGATTTTGCTTCAAGGATTGTAGTGACAATTTCAAAGTTGACAAAAAAGTGAAGAATCGAAGGCTGGAGATGCACGTTCTCTAACAAGTTGTAAAGTTGAAAATTGTTCCCGATTTTGAGTACGGAATGATTTTATCACTAAGGCAACTTTGTATCAATCAAACATACTCGTTGGCCTATATCTGAACATACTGATGCATCGGTCCATATTTAAATATTCGCTGAATACTGTATTATGAATACCGTTTAACACATAACATTTCGCTTTACTCTCTTTGCGGCGATCGCCCGATGTCGGTGAAACTTCTTGCTGTGTGGATCACAATGATTCACTACTGCCACGTTACTCCATTACGTTGATTAAAAGATGACCAAAAAGTTTCTTGACCCATTTTTAACGAAATTTAGTTATTGTTGTATTGAGCGCCATGCTGGTGCCTTGTGATGCTTGCACCGACACGATTTGCGCGCGATGATCGGCCGAGCATCGGTTGGCGTTTCTATGTGATGACCGCTATAGGAATATCGCCGAAGTCGACTCGTCCGACCGCAGCTTAGTGGATGATTTCATTTGAAGCATTCAGGAGGAAAGGCCTGCGATGAGATCTCTGCGTGATAGTCAAGTTTCTTTAGTGTTCCTTGAAAGCAGCATGGAACAAAATTTGCATAGACACTCTGCGAGCAATTGCTATTGAATTCTCAAAGAATATAAACCGGTTGATTGAAGCATCAGGAAGTGAATTCATAAATGAAAGGCATCAGAAGGGGTACCGACGCCGACACTATTCGACTGGAGCACCTAAGTTACTAACTGAGTTACTACCAGAACGCTTACTGTTTTTCGGCTTAGAATTCGTTGTAGGACTAAGTTAAAAAGCACAGGTTTTATCCTTCATCTGCCTTGTTGACTGATGATTAGCACAATATGAATGAGGTGACAATACTGCCACTATATTTGATAGTCTGGCTAAGCCTTCTTGACTTCTGTTCAATCTCAATGAATTTGCACTGTCATTCGCGCTTTCCCATAATATTTTGTTAAACAAGGCAACTCGATCAACAATAACAGTCGTTATGGCATTCGTTTGTTGTAAGTGCCGTTCACACTTGACGCGTCCGCACAATGCAAGATTGCGTAGTTGATTTTCTGTATAACTTCTGGTGGGCCGCTTAACTGGTAGCCGGCTGTGATGACTACATTACTCATATGCTTAAAAGTGTCCAAGCCGATATATTAACATTGATAACTAAAGACTCAAAAGATTGTCGAACAATTGCATTACACTCTTATCATAAGGGATTAACATTTCAGTTTTCAATAATATTTGGATTTCTTCACCAATATTCACTTTCCTTTCAATGCTTTTTGATATGATAACCTCGAACATCAATAAGATATTTGCTCTGTGTTATAGTTGACGCAGTTGATGTATAAGGATCTAAGCCGTTGCTCAAGAGATGTTCAGTTGGATGAACATTTGGAGGTAAGAATTAATCCGCTGCTCCTTTGAATAGCTTTCTCATAAGATTCGCATGAAAATGAGGTTAAAGGGAACAGCGACGAGCAGTGATCGACAAGGAAGCGTTATTTGATCCCA
>NIUQ01003470.1:0-17292 GCA_002796945.1 Plectus sambesii
AGAGTCCTTCGGATTGCGACAGACGAATATGTACTTTGCATCCTTGCTCTTCGGGACGTCAGTCCATTCAAAATGTGTTTTCAAGAGCCGCGGACTAGGTAGCTGCTTTACAAACTCGGCGCCTTTCTCATCAATCATGGGGCTCGTGATGAATAATTCTGCAAAAAGGGGTTAATAAGCAGCATAAATCATTCAGTAGTCAAAAAGCGTAATTTTTATGCTGAGGCTTTGAGGACAGATAGCAAACAATAAGCTCAGATCCTTTAACTATCTGTATAACTGTGAACTATCTATGATTGCAGTTCAGTGAACATTTCGTTAAAAAACAGTGAATAATTTTTTCTAGTGCGAGAACAATGAACGAGATATAGAGAGTTGCCATCCAACCTTTTCCATCAGTCGGTTCATAATCTTCAATCATCAACTGCGAGCAGATATGTTGCGTCCAAGTAGTTCCGCATTTCGGATAGGTAGCTATGAACACGTCTCCTTTTTCCGGCTCATAACTCTTTGCGCTTCTGAAATCTTACGAGGTACTATTTGTTAATTAAGATTGCTTGCTATAACTCTGAAGAATGTACTGTAATCGCTAGTTGCTAATTTTGACAAAGCTGCCTAGCGATCAGTTACTCGTAGCATATAAGGACATGATTTGCATGGAGAAGCTTATTTCACCGAACTATCTCAATTGTTAAGGCCCATTATTCAGTTTTCAGTCTGAGAATAGTCAATTTTATAAAAGAAATTGTGCATTAAATGTCGAATATTTAGCTGAACTACATGCAGCAGTTGAATATTGACTTTCTGGAGTCGAAGAAATAAAAACTGTTACATAGAGTACTGAGCACTGAATATTAGATGTTAAGCACAGTTGTTTAATGAGACAGAAAAAGGGCAATTGAAAGGTGACATGCAATTTCAATAATGCGAACTGAAATCGTTTAAAGATACAGGGCTGGCTTGAAATGCGCAGCGAAAGACGGTATACGATACATTCCGACAGGTTGAAATTCTTTCAGCTCCTTTTTGTAACCTTTGAAGCTTAAGAGCTTACCGAATAAGTTCCGGTGTAAATATCGGGGACCAGATGTGATTAAAGAAGCACTTGTGTTTCGGATGACCAGGCGGTTGGCGGATTAACGCTTCATCGAAATTTTCCTTGTTCAGGCGGTTGTCGGAGCGACTGTCGCTTGATAATGTTCGAGTGATTGGGGCCATTGTAACTGTACTCTAAATGATTAAAATACTTATTGGACGATGGCATAACCGAAATACCGTATACTTTGCCTACCACTATCTTTCATTGATTACTTACTTGCGTGTAAGAAAGAAGGCAGACAAAGTTACTTATGAAACTACGCGAATATTCACACAACTCGTTCATGACATTTCTGATTGCATAGCAGCAATCAGCAGGTTATCTATCGAAGCTTGTAACGAGGCACGAAAAGTATACGAAATTATGGCCAAATTGTCGCTCAGCTTAAAAATTATCCACTACCGCTCAAAAAGATACCTTCATCGTATATAACAGATTGCCCAAGTTGATAAAAAACGCGTAAACCCTAAATCCGTAAGTCAGATCTAGCGCGTGTACTGCGCGTAGCGTAGAGTAATTTATCTCTGTACAAACAGCTGTTTAAGAAGCACGGAGTGTCGTATTTGGCACGCGCGCAGACATGTTTACTGTTTTGATCGCGATTGTTTGTCTAACGTCACGGTATCAACGTCAAGTAAACAACACCGGCCCTCTCACGCGCGACGGGGCCAAGAGCATTTATGCAAAACGTCCAAATTGGTAGGCCCAAGATTATGATATTTACTAAAACATTGTAGCAACATTTCCACTAGGATGTCAAGAAAATTCACTCGGAGCAATTGTCATAGAAATTTTCTTCTGTAAAAATACATATTTCGTCGATCCTTGTTCCAACCTGGTTAAAGAACTTCACATACTATTTGAATGTTCAAAAAATAATGACGTTAGTTTTGCATTAAATCTGGTTGGATAATTTCCTAACCGGATGGATTTTATTCGTCAACGCTTCTTCTGTTTTTCTACCACATAGACTTCCCAGAAATTGAACGTTCTGTTACCTTTTTTGAATACCGTACAGATTTTGTGGGTCTCCATAGACGCACGACACGCTCAAACTGTCAGATATTATTATTTTATCGAAAAGAATTAAACGATCGCTTGAAATCGGAGGATTATGACCATAAAAGAGTGTCAAAAGCTTTCGGCCTCGGCACTGGCTCAATCAATTAGGGACGTTATTGCCAAAGTTTTGAGCAGTCTTAAAATCTTGCTTTAAAATCTGCCTCGTCAGTGATGAGTATTTCATGTAGCTATGCCTTAGAAAGTTGACGTTATACACCGCTAGAGCATACAATTCCCAATTTTTATAATGTAGGTCAAAGAAAGACACTCCCTTGTTTACTTTGTGCAGATGATATGTTTGGGAATATTTGTAAACAGCCGAACACAAGTATTGAGGTTATTTTTAGTCCTATGACTGCCTAATATAGTAGATAAGGTTGACAGATCAAAGATTTTGCATCATCTCTTGAGATCCTCTAAACAAGTATGAACAGACGCCTATTTCACAAACTTGTTTTCATGTCAACTGTTATGGTTACTCCTTTGTGCTTACAATAATAGGAAGCTCGTTACTCTGTGACCGTGACGAGTGACTAGCACGTTGTCAAATTTTCTTCACGCATTGCAACAACTCGTCACCTCATATCGCGCAATTGTATGTGTAATACATTCATCAAACACGTATACAGTCTAGACTACTTTACTGGCGACTGTTTCTACGATAAGTTTTCGTAGGAGAGATGACAGTTTCTAGAATATTCTATGCCCAGGCTTTACTGCAGACATAACCAAAGCTTGGATGTGGACGTCATATTGTCTTATTTGTATAGCAGTGTCAGATGTTAAACAATGCCGACTGGCTTACGAATGCGTAAAACAGACCAGAACATTGAACATTGATTAGAATTGACAGAACGATTTGACAAAGCAGCATGGAACAATAACGAACAGTCAAACAATCAACCTCGTTGTAAGATCTGAACAGATGTATGAATGGTTGTTATTGAGGCTTCCTTGGCTACCACTAAACGCGTATCGAGAGCATCCATTCTTCTACGCTCAAACACCGTTGTATTTAGCTGAGATAACTGAGAATACTTTCGGGTCACACAGTTCCGTGCATTGCAAAAATGCACTTGGTTACAGTTCTTTTAATCGGTATCATTTTATTCCCCTCTGTTCAAGCGTTATGTACTACACCTTTCTGCGCTTTGAACAGTTACTGCATGAGTACCGGTTCAGGCATAAATGTCTACAAGTGCATATGTGTTCCAGGCACAAATGGAACTTACTGCACTAATAGTAAGTCTAAGTCGCTTGTATTTCTGCGATAAATCAGGCAAAAAGCAGCATATTAGTTTTTGGACCTCTGTTGAGAATCGAATGATCATATCATCCCTATAATGTAACCATATTAATCCCATAAGCTACTATTTCGAAAATTTCTCGCTGCACTGTCCCGTTGGAAGCAAAAACAGAAAAGTGAAAGGAAACTAGTTAAGAATAATGTTGCTAACTAGGTTATGTGCAAAGCTGTTTTTCTCATTTTTGAGAGCTTTTGTACGCAAATATGGAACAATTTGGTTTTCACCATTACTTCTTGAGAACGTCTTTTGCATGCGCAAATTACAATTAAACAGTATAATTCAAATATACATGGCTAACTTTTCGACATGAAAGAGAAGTCGACAGGCTTATGATTGTAAATTCAATCCGAATAGAAATCTACATGGGCTTATATTTGCGAGTTTCCGATCACTAACATGAGCGGTACATTTCAGATATTGACGAATGCGTGTCGAACCCGTGCCCCAGCAACTACAAGTGCATCGATGAAATAAATGGATACAATTGCGATACATGTGCGTCGGGATTCAAAGGTCCATACTGCAACTACAGTAAGCATTTTTACTGATCGGCTGAGAGTTGTGTAAAAGGAATGATTCAGCGTCAAGTGACAATTGCTACCCCGACCCCTGCAATGGCGAACAGTGCGTGTCGCCAACGGGCACATGCAATTGCCCGATCGGAAAATCGGGAACGCACTGCGAGGGTAAGTTCAAGTTTTATTCGAAATTTGCCATCACTTTAATAATTACATTGAGCCACAACTAACATAGCCTCAGTCGAACAAATCAAGAAGTAGTCGGTAACGTGCAGTCAGTCACAAACTGTTACTAAATATAGTTTACTTTACTGTCATCAATTGTCGCAGAATTTTTCCTTTTCGTGCAACGTTGCCGAAGAAGTTAAGTGATTATTACTGTCAAATGGGGCGCACAAGTAAAATACGGTAACGGAATTATGTCACGCAAGTTCAGCCCCACATTGACGAGCGTGTTTCTTCATCGTAATGTTTCGGGTTTTCCCGATTTTACTTCGACGACCTTATACTTGTCGACATTGAGCGACGTGAAGGAGCTCTAATAGGCGTGGGTAAATATTCTCACTAACTGGAAAACACAATGGGCACGACATGGTGACCTCTTATTCAAAAGGATCACCAAAATGGGCTATAAAAGATATTGGAATAAAATATCTCAAAAGCCCCATGAGTGATGTGTAAAAAGTGTCAAATGTGGTAGGTTATGCGTAACACTGCATTCATTCCTGATTAAAAGGGCGACTTACAGTATTGGATCCATGCGCAAGCAATCCATGCGTGACTGGCACCTGCAGCTCGCTTCTCGGAGGAAAGGCTTATTACTGTGCATGCTTACCCCCAAATCAAGGAGTCAACTGCGAAGTCAACACACTATCCGGTAAAATATTGTGCCATTTTGTTTCACTTTTCCTTTACATCACCCATTATGCTACCAGAATTGATGATTGTTAAAAACCTTTAGCCTAACAATAAAGAAGTTTTGTCATTAGGTAATATCAAGTCAGAATTTTACTTGAAAATAGGCAATCCTAAATTTATGCGAGCTCAGGCGTAATTCCCACATTTTTTACTTTACTTGCAAATACAAGGTTAGAGAAATCGAAAGATATGAAGAAAATAGAGAGAGCAGTATGCCTAGGTTATTGTAAAGCAAAGATGTCGAAGCAAACATATTGCAGCATCAACTTCGATCACATATGCTGGCTGCTTCAAACAACCATCCTGCACACCGTCGTCGGGTGCAGTTGGTGTAAAAAACTACTGGCCGTCCCTGAAGGCGGAAAAATGCCGAACAAGAGCAATCGATGTCAATAAAGTGGAAGCCTTTGGTATGCAAATTTTAAAATTTTTTCTTATCTCTTTCATTCGCAGTGTTAAAATATAAATCCTTTCGATTACGATAGTCTATAGTCCTATGCTAAATTGTACCATTTTGATGTGACCACTCTATTGTTCGAGATTTTATTGAGTGTTGATATTCGTTATTATTGAAGAGATGTCGGCAGATGCCGCCTTCGCCACCTTTAATTGGTAGTTGAATTTATGGTCAAAATTTCTTAGTCAGTGACAGAGAGCCGCAGGGAACGCCGTAGCACGCGTAGTGAAGGAAACTGAATTGAGCACGTTCATTGTGACGTTTACATTAGTAATCTTTACTGCTAAGGAAACAACATAATTTTCTTGTTACTGATTTAGAAATCACGATGATATTGATGTTCGTTTCACTTTTCAAAAATCTAAGATCTCTCATGAACTATCATACACACTACTCAAATAAACACGCTATCAGAATGTGCTATTTTTATTTTGTAATCTCTGAGCAGTAGCGGTCGTAAATTAATTTTGATCCAGTCAAATAATAATCCGGACTAATAAATTATTTCCATACTTTTTATCATAACTTTTCAGGATTAACGGATGGCTGTGATAATAATTACGATTGCTGCTATACGGGTACTCTGGCCGATCTGACTTCGTTGGGAAATACATCCAATTCGGATTGCTCCTCATCGTGTGGCGGCACTAACCCGTGCGGCAAAAGAAGTTCGGGCAAATGCTATGCTGCCGTGTATACGATGTCGCTCGGCAGTGAGTTTTGTTCTTCTCTTCAAAGCGGCCATCTCATGGCTGAATCTTATTTGAACGCGTTCAATGTTTGAGGCGGGCATCTCTACATTCTTCGACGGCACTCTTATATCCACAAACAAAGTACATTTCCTGACTTGTGCTAAATGCAGCGATTCATTATGACAACGCACTGATCACTATTCTTTTCATCTGCTAATCATGTCTCATATGCTCCTGTATCAATCGCTTATTTTTTGGTTCCAGTTTCGTCTTCTTCCAATTTAATGTGATCGGACACAATAAGGCAGAGATCAGGAGTGTTATAATGACTCGCTACACTTAGCGCTGGTGGAGGAAGGCTTATGGTTGTTAGAGTGTGAGTTCCGGCCACCCTCTATATTGCTTCATCCAGTGTTCAGTATCCTTAATGTTTTTCTTCGATTTTTCGGATCGTGTGCAACCCATCGGAAGGAAAAAAGCCTGACGTGCTTTCGGTTTCTTTGTTGGTCCAAGCTCGATATCACTCATTAATTTCACTAGTTGCTGAGTTGTGAGATTTGAGTCTCAGTTTCATCTGGATATCAATATCGCATATGAAAATGCAGTAACAACTACGCAGAACTGAGATTCACTCAGTTTTCGGTAGCTATGCAAAATAAGTTTGAGCGATTATTAAAGCATCCATCTTGTCGAAAATATATTGTGTTTGGGTGAGAGAGCTCTAGCTGATTTTTTTAAAATTCGCCAAACCTGTTTAAGCAAACGATCCAATCAACTGCGCCGCGGGAATTTGTCTGAACGGCGGAACTTGCGTTGAGCTGATCGGAGGAACGTCATGTGTGTGCCCGTCCGGAAAGACCGGGTCTAACTGTGGAAACGGTGAGAAAATTTTATTGCTGCTGCTGGTCAAGCTGTTATACAAATTCTATATTTCGTGATAAAAATTTGCTTATGTTCGCGCAAAAGTGAAGGATCTCTTCAAATTAAATTATGCGCAATTTACTGCTGTTTCTCGCTACTCTTCCCTACCTTTAACAAGATTATTAGCAATCAGCTGACAATGCTGCTGATTACATACTATTAAAGGGACCTAAAGATCTCAGTCTATTGCGTAGCCCCACCCTACTTATTTTGAATTTTCACAAATTTTCCCAGTCTTTTTGAGCAGCCATTTATCCTAAATGTTTCATCAGTGAAGGCTGAACAAAAGTATCATGAGACATCAGTATCATATCATTTTACATTCAGCTAATGGTATGATACTCTTAACGTCTGTGATCATGTCCTTGTGTGTTTAAGGATTCTTAAGTATCATCGTCGACATTTGATATTATTATTTTTTATGAAGAAAATTATCATGAAACAACAACCATAAAAAATTAGCACCAATAGACAGAAACCTGATATAATACGATAAGATAATTCTATTTTGATCATGATTTGCAGATTATAATGAATGCGATTCGAATCCTTGCGTTTCTGGAACTTGCGTCAATGGCGTCAATTCGTTCACATGCACATGCCCAGCCTGGGCCGCCGGTCCTCTATGCGAAAGTGAGCAAACTTCTGGAAAAGAGCGAAAAAACGTTTAATTTTTAGTCGATAATTCCTGCTCATATTATTCCGTCGCTTGCGAAAACGGTGGCACATGCATCCCAAACAAAGGCTCATGGAGTTGCGAATGCTACGGAATATATTCTGGATCTCTCTGCAATGGTACAGGAAAAAGGGCAAAAAGATTTCAGATCTTCGGGATATTTATGTAACGCCCTCGATTAGAAGATACCAATTTATCACAGATAATACCTTAGTTTGCAATAAATTAAAAATGATCAGTTATCGTTTATTCGCTGCAAAGGTGGGCCTCGAGGGTGCGTTATCGCCTAAACAGCGTAGTAACTTTGATCATGACCTGAGAAGTAGATCCGCTATCGAGCGACAAATTTTTCTGTAGGAGCTGGACATAACGAGGGAAATGAGCCTGGCTTGGAGGTATAAATCACTCGCTACTCATCCCTTCGACTTCTACATGCCGATCAGTACCCATGTCCGGTTACCGCCGGTGTGGTCGCATTCGGTAGCATTTGCGATAATTTATGCTCTCTACTCTAGACGAAGCTTACCGACTGCTGGGGGGACTACCTTCCCCTCGGAAATTTCCTCTCTCAGTATTCAGTGTTTCACCATGGATTTTCACGCACTTCTTTTAATTCCTCCCTCTAAGTTTCTTTGAAACTCTCTCGTCGTTCGTCTTTCCCCTCCCCTTGAGTCATGTTTCATAAAACTGTTGAATGTTGATTATTGAGAAATCTTGTCTCAATTTTCCTTGAGTATAATTACCACATGAAGCGAATACAACGAAAGCTACGCAGAGTTGAGACTGAATTTATCAATTCTCAACACTCATTCGTTTAATGAAACAGAGCGTAGGTCGTCTGGCCTAGCTTCGCGCTCGAATCGACCTATACGGCTATTTCATCGCTCGATATCCATTGACTTCGCTTTCTTCAGTAAAAGGAGTGCAACTGCTATCTCCTATCCCATCCAGTTTTGCCTTTAATACAAGTATGCCTTACTGAAAATTTTCAGAGTTCAATGACTGTTATTACAATCAGTGCGTCCATGGCACTTGCAATGATCTCACTGTTGATGACTACACTTGCACCTGCGATCCGGGATATACCGAAAAGAATTGTGACTTAGGTAAAAAATTTTAATTGTCCTTTGCTTTACTAGCGATATGAGGAGTAATTGACATGATTTACATGCAAGAAATTTCGGTTTATTACTGTAATACGACGAGCTCCAGTAGTCTAGTATATCCCATATAATCATTCTTTGATCTTAGAGTTGTATGTATTTACAGATGTCAATTTTTAAGCTCTTCATTTGCCTTGAATACACGCAAACTTAGTCAATCACTGTTATTTCGGAAGAGCGCATGGCATTACGTTTTTGAGACAGTCGGGCCCGGTATTTCAATCACTCTAAAAGGCTTAGTGAATCTTAGCAATGTGCAACGTTATGTATCGTAGTGGATTTAACTATTGGTTAACTTCTAATAAACTTAGAACTCGGATATGCTTCCGGTTCAATGAGACTGTTTGTGAATATGTGATTTTCGAAAAATAGCGATGTAGAGTTGTACGAAAATCTGTCAAAATGGCAAGTGATTGAAAGTCGATTGAAGCTGAGGGCATGCCAAACAGCTAAGATATTGTGCCTAAATCGAATACCACGTGAGCTGTCAATCACAGAGACTAAAGCTCAGTTGGTCGAGAACGAAAGAGCTGCGAGCCCTGTAACTATTTTAGATTTATTTTTTGATCAATAAAGATTTCTACTTTGTAGATAACTGAAAAAAGTTAATATACGGCTGCAGTAGTTGTAAAAAATGGCAGCTGCTTCCAAAGCGAGCGCAACACAAGCAGTTTTAGAGCTTTGAATTTTGGCGGACATACTCTCTCACACACGCGTCTTATGTTGTTGTCATACACTGCCGCTGAGTATTGTCAAGCAATAGCAAAAGAAAGTAGAAAAAGCAAAGTGCGAACCAAGCCAATTATGTCCCACATTTATTAATTGCAGATATTAACGAGTGCTCGAGTGATCCATGCCTGTTATATCCTGCGGCGCCAGGTAGTGCGAACTGTACCCAAGGCGTCGACTTATGGGAATGTTTTTGCAATGTTGGCTTCGATGGACTCACATGCGGCAATGGTAACATTAATTCCACTGGGAGCTAATTAGTGATATTTTTCCTTTTATTCATTAGAAGACGGGAAGATTTATCTAACCTAAATTTACTATCTTTAACATACGGATGGGGTCCGTCCAGCTTGCGCCGGTCCAACAGAAGTACCTTCGTATCGTTCAGCAGTATATCATACTCATGATTTTGACCATACGTGTAACGCAATTACAAAGGGTTATTTAGTTGTTGGGTAGCATTTAGCGCACACTGATATTGTTGGGGCTGCCGCAGTCTGCTACTTACCAACCTACCAACTCGTTGCAATGCATTGTACAAACGGTCAAAAAACATGATCATCATCATAGTTTGCTCAACCATATGATGATGCTTCCGTTGTTGGATTGGATCAAGCTGCACCGACTACATCTGTACCATTAATTCGACACTGTTGTATTGATGTTACTATATTGTTAAAAATGCAACGCATAAATATCAGATAATTTTTTGTTGGAAGCTTTGATTGCTCTATTTAAAAGGTTATCAAGTTACGTCGTTATGGTAATTGGATGTTTTCAGACATCGACGAGTGCCAGTCGAACCCGTGTATATTCGGAAATTGTACAGAGGGCATCCCTGGATTCTACATTTGCACCTGTATTCCCGGCTACTACGGTCCCAATTGCGAAAACGGTAGGAGCATAAGATAGCTGTCATGGAGTCTGGCCTAAAAAGTATATGAACAGCGATTTAGGTTATAGGCTTTTATTTAATAAAAAAAATAGAAATATCGGTAGTTGATCAAATTAGTTCGACTGGGCTCCCTCTTACAGAATAAGTGTAATTATATAGCGTATGGAGTAGTCTACGTATTATATGACGATGTGGATATTCTCGAAATTTCGCCACTTTATAGAATGTTTATCATTTACCTGTCGCGAAGCGCACACCGCAACAGCCACTAAATAAGGTTTTTTAAAATATTGGCGTTTTTCCCGTACCCCTATCGAAACATATGCCCCAGTCCATGCCTGCCCTCAGCCCGATCGATGTCTCTGCTGATTCGTCGTTAAAAATCAATTTTAGAAACCAATGAGTGTGCCTCCAATCCTTGTGTTCATGGAACCTGCAACGATATGGTTAACATGTACAACTGTACTTGTCAAGCAGGATATACTGATTACAATTGTTCTACGGGTAAGTGTCGATTTTTTGTATGGCTTTAGGAGGTCGAGAGAATTGAACCTCTGTGCAATTGTTGGTGGAGTTTTTGGGAAATAAGCCGGAAGAGTTCTTACGAAGGTTAGCTTACTCGCTTACGGTCAGTACCTTCAATCCATCTGTCAGAAATTCGGTTTGAGGCCAGTTTTATATAACGTTTATTATCATCAATGTTGGTACGACAGTTGCGGGAATCACACTAACTGATCAGCTATGACGTGCTTGTAAAGAACTCTCCTCGCAATGTCCCGCACGATGTCACGAATCAGCGCGCTTCTCGCAAAACAATCGCAGCAATTGTGATGACGCCCGTTTTTCAAGACTGGGCGCGGGACGTATTTTTGAGCAATGGGAAAATAAGACATTTTATTTCCAATTCATTAAAATTCTTATATCCAGCAATTCGCGATCGTGCACTAACAAATGCGACGTACTGCTGAGAATATACTGTTACAATAAAGTAGCGAATGCGACATTTATTCGCCCCGAATAATGCTACACTATTACGGTCCGAAACCTGTTAAAAAGTGCAAAAAAGATTTTCCTTATTAGACTAAATATGAAGTTTTCATTTGAAATACTGAAAATCAAGCTTTAGGATTTCATTCAAGGTTATACTGGGAAGAAATGGAATTATAAATGAGAAATATTTGGGGTATAATTGAGCGATAAATAGATGATCGATATACGCTATAAAAATGAATGCATTGCTGAACAGTGCAAAAAATTTGGAAGCATAAATGGACTCAATCCTTAGGTATTTCTGTTTTCAGAAATAAATGAATGCACTTCGACGCCATGCCACTACGGCGGTAACTGTACAGATCACGTGGCGTATTACACATGTTCTTGCGTGCCGGGATCCAGTGGATACAGCTGCGAAGAGAGTAAGTTTTTATTTTCTGACGTTAAAAGAAAGAAAAGCATATCGTCTTATTGTTAGACATCGACGAATGCGCTTCGGATCCGTGCATCAAATATGATAAAGCGGCCACATGCATCGACGAGCTCAACGGATTTTTGTGCGCATGTGCACCCGACTGGACGGGCAAAGTGTGCGATTTAGGTAATCCATCGATTTCACTATAATGCGATAACAAATAATTGCAGAGATGCTCATTTGGAATGTTATTAAGACTTTTGAGGGCACCCCGCTCGACATTACTGTAAGTGAGTGCATTAGATGAGCGCAGCTCGACAAAGGGGCACAACATACTGTAAGTGGAGAAATATTGTGTGGAATTCAATTTGGGTGAATTGGGTGGTCCGGTCGATCACACAAAAGGTCAAACTGGGCCATTCACTCAAATTAAATCCCAACCAATATTTCTCCACTTACAGTAGTTGCAATGCTAAAATTATTCTGACAGACTATGCAAATAACTACCAGCGTGTGAGATCCTATGTTGTATATTCCTGTTATTATGCGTGAAAACCTGGCCAAAATAATTTTACCAGCGCAACTATGTTATATCCTAAAGTGCAGGAGCTGTTTAAGTACGTGATCCTCTTAACATCCGTCTCTCTTATTTCGCATGTTAAACCAATTAGGATAAATACGGAGACCAGATAATTCGAGCATTTGATGAATTCCAAATTTCTGCAGATGACCAGATATGACCATACCACGGCCGCATTTGCAAGACAAAGGCTGCTGTTTCACGGCTGAAATACGGGAACTTTCTCGAATTTATATTTCATTTCGGTTTCGTTCGAGGACCTCAGTCAGAGTCTCGTGGGGTCAAGAATTCGGGTAACTGCAATCCCCTCCCTACTCAATGTCTGAAACAGTCGCCAACAGTCGAACCCTTTCCAAACCAAATCGGTTACACCTTTGAAATGTCTCGTAGAAAAGTGTCAATTTCAAGTGGAAATGGTATAATTGCGACTTTTCACTGTCTATGTTAAAATCCTGTCAATAAAGGCTTTTATCTTATAGTGTGCAATTATAGCTTCTAAAAGACTTGATAAGCAAATCGAGTCTGATAAAGGACATGATTCCTTTCATTCTTGGGCTAATGTCGAAAGAAAACCAGACGGCTCTCAGCTGGGAGTACGAAGATTTGTTCGAATGGGTCTCTTTTGACGGACAACCACTCAATCTGACGTGAGTCGAGACTATCAGTATACATGACGTAAACGTTTAACAGAGTGAAATTATGCAATTACAACAGTTACACTTCCACAATAGCAATTGCTACAAGTTTAATAAGAAAAGTTTTATTAAATGTACCGTAAAATTTGGTCAATAAGTAATATACTTCGGGTGCTGCCGGTTTAAAATCGCTAAAAATTATTCTATAATTTGGTTATTTTGCACACAGCTTATCTCTGTTCGCTTTCTTTTAACTGATTGAGGTATTAAGCTGTACCATAGCTTTCTTGACGAAGTTGCCTGTATAAACTTGTTCCGAATTTTCTATTGATCCAATTTAGTTTAATTTTAAATTTAATTTTTCGATCCAATTAATTAATTAAAATTCTTTTAGGGAGTCAGTTTTAAAATGGAACGAAGCGACACTGGGAAACTGCTTTACTTACAACCATGAAAATATAACTAACAAGGACAAATTGATGCGAGCTGGTCAAGATGGAGGTAATAGTCATGATTAAATACTATCCTTTAGCGCTGTCCAATGCAAATAAAATGGGCAACTGACGCACACTCACGATCTTTGTATCACCATTACTACTAGTCTCGCTTTCTAGCCTTTCGCGCGTTGCTGAAAGTTGACCAGGAGGAGTACCTTCCTTGGGTCGACACGTCCGCTATGATGATCTTCGTTCACAATCAGTCGGAAGGTATCTTCGGCGAGTCCGTTCGCTATAATGCTATCCCTGGCGCAAAGACCAGCCTCTCCGTTCGTCAGGTAGGTCATCTACTTATTGCGGATATGTGTCACTTGATAGATTACACAAAACATAGCTCTGACTGAAATGACTTTGCCTCGTGTTGAATTAAAATACTTGCTGGATGCAATATCACTGGTTAAGGATATATTTGCAGCCTCCCGCTACCCAAAGTCGTGTGTATCAGTTTGGCGTTGAGGATGGGACGCTATAAAAAATAGCAAACCCTGTTTTTTGAGGCTCTCGATAGATCCGAATCTTGTATTGCGCCTGTGAGTTGATTAATACGACCGCAGGTGCCTGAAAATACGCTCTTATACATGAAGCATCCTACACTATTGATTACCTACTAATTAGAGGTCATCGGTTCATAGCGAAAACTTTTTTGAGCCGCAGATATGGAGGATCGAAAATATAACAGAACCTGGGGAAGCGTATGCTCCTCTAATCATCCGCACTTCACCCCTTCAGGCTTCTTATATTCACTAGCCGATGGATAGACTGATCTAAAAGCACTACTATACTTAAACCCAGAATACTATTCTTCTAACTGGCCACTTATTGTTAATATGGCAGTGACGGCCAATCGCGAATAATAATTTTTTTAGTCAGTATACAAACGTCTCGGCGGGAAGTATGGTGAGTGCGTGAACAGCAAGTCGGAAGTCAAGTCATATTATTATCCTGGAGAATATTCAACTCCGGTGAGCGAGTGAAATGCTGTTGCAGTAATAAATGCTTCGACTGTCAGCTATATAGCAACAGCGCGTAACAAAAAGAAAGTTCTCTCAAAGGCATTATCGCACTTTGACGGTACAATCCACAATCGAATAAAACACGAAACGATACGTCGTGCGTAGCGTTCTCCATGCTCGTCTTCATTCCACTGAAAATATTTGTGGGATCGAAGAAAGATTAAACCTTACGCATTATCTAAACGTTTCATTTGCTCGCATTATCCAGGCTCAAATCTAAAGTGAGCACAAAAGTATCTGTAATTAAAATATACTATTATCGATTGAATTCTTCATTTATGTGGCGTGTTGCCTTCGTACGGTAATAAACTGCTAATAACCTTCTTTCAGGGTTGTCTGCGAAGCTGCTACCAAGATGCAGTTTTTGCCGAGTGCAAATGCATGGACCCTCGATATCCAACAGATGACGTTGCAATCTGCGATTTGTCTCAACGTAAAACTTATATTAATTGTTTAAGATACCTGCTCGAAAAGCGTTGCTTGACGTTTTATAGCTAGCAAAAATTTCATTCTTTTACTCGAAATTAACAAAAACAGCGCATTTAAATTTCGCGCGTCTTTGAAACGTGTATCATTAGTCAGCGCACGCACCATCACACCCGCCGCAACAAAACGCCATTCCTTTTTGCGGTATTTATATCGGCTAGTTGTACGACAAAGGGATAATTCCACCATGCGTTTTCAGAGAAGCTTGTAGATATAATAAAGATTTTCCTCTAAAGTTTTGCACCGACTTTCCGGGAAGTTAAAATTAGCCCTGAGTTTTCAATTCCAGCTAAGAGCCCGTTTGTCGAAGGACAAAATTTATCTAGCCGGCATCGCCTTACTTTCTTTCAACAGAGGAAGAATAATGCTATAGGTCAGCCGCACGATGTAGCAGCTGCAATAAAAAAATAGCGGAAGGCGCGAGGCTTGGTCAGCTCTCCTGCGCGCGTCACAACTGTTCAGGAGTATTGCAACTTAGTCATTAGCTTGTTTCCTTAGTTTGTCGCGCGGATGGAATTTTCGATTTGTTTGTTGCATAAAGTAAAATAACAGTTCTGTGCATGCTATTAATTAACCATTTTTTAACTTAGTTTCAACGCTGCTTCCCAGCCATCGCGCTCACTGCAGCTGCCTTTGCAACAGTTGCAAAGTCTCAAACAGATCCTTCGGAAATGCGATAATCTGATATTGTGTTCGGTTTCAGGTAGTTGCGTTGACGATTTTGTGGCGGCCACGGGTGATCCGTCTCGCTGGTCCACCTGTTACTGCCCTCTTCCCTGTCGAAATGGACAGTTTGACATCGCGGTCAGCACTGGGAAGACAATGCTTGAGGTAATCATTGCTTCATTCATATGAAACCATTGGATAGATGACTAAAAACCATTCATCGGCTTATTTCTTGCAGCCGCTCATCTGCAATTATACTAATACAAACAGGACTGCTTGCCTGAATTTGCGTCAGAGAGATTATTTGGAGATTGAAGTATACTTCGATTCCATGCTATATAGCATGTTCGAAGAAGATGCAGCTATGGGGGTTTGTTTTTATTGCTTCCTTTACTTTTTCGATCAATTCATCAACCGCGGAACGTCTTTCGTCGACTGCAATAAATGTAGTCGAGCGCTTTGAAGTTATTAAGTATACCATTCTCACTTTAACAGGGACATTTTCCAATTCAAAGAAAATCTATTCTACAGTGACTTAACTCGGAAAATACCCTCCTTGAATAGAAATTCTGTATACTACAGTGGGAATGGTATGTACTGTAATTAGCTGAATATGCAGCGTGAAGAGTCGAATCTAGATATCCAAGTCCACAAGAAGAGCTGCCCAATCCAACCCCTGAGTCATTTGCTCTTGCGGAAACTACTTCAAGCTAGTCTGTGCGCTCGTGCGTACGAATACACATACACTTCATTTTGGTTGATCGGATCGTGAGAAGCCATTCATCCTTATAGTCCAGGGGCCGGTTTCTCGAAACTCCGGGTACGGCCTACCCTAGGGTAGCGGCCGGGAAGGCTCCCGAGCCGGGTTCCGCCCGGCGAAAATGCCCGAGTTTCTCGAACGCTCGGGCGACACCCGACGCATTAACTGCAGCAATCCATCAGCGCGAACGCATTTTTTGAATTGGCACTTAAGATTAATTCAATTACTACTCTCAAATAAGTTGAAAAAGTGGATTTTGTTGAAGAATTAAGTAGTAAACAATTAAATTAGCTTATTTTCTACTATATTTTTCTCATTTTATGTCATTTCGAGTTAATTATGTGGCAAAATAATTGTGCCGATGAATATTGTGCTCGTAACGATGAATTTGGTCATAATGAAGTAATTACACAGGCTCTTCAAAGAAATGCTAGCGATATGTTTGTTGAATAACTTTGCACAGACTGAACGGATTTTCATAATTTTGAGTTTTTCAGAATCCCTACGCTCTAAGAATTCTTTTTGGCACAGCAAAATTTGTGACCCATAGTCAAGCAGGTACCCCTAATTTTAGGGGTACTTTTAAACAATTTTGTTTTTATGCCATTCAAAGTTCAAAGTGATCCTCAAAAATCCATTTTGGCAAGTTTTCGGTGTAGAGGTACCCCTAAAATTAGGGGTACTAGCTTGATTATTGGTCAAAAATTATTTTATGCCAAAAACAATTCTTAGAGTGCGGGGATTGTAAAAAACGCAAAATTATCAAAATCCGTTCAGTCTGTGCAAAGTTATTCAAAAAACACTTTAACT
>NIUQ01003471.1:0-17258 GCA_002796945.1 Plectus sambesii
CGGCAAACTGACCGTCTCTGAGACCAATCCCGACGAATTCGAAGAGCGTGTTCAGGTCGACCGAAAGCGACTCGAACAAATGATCTCAGGTTCAGGTACGCTCTTTTCTGATTTTTGAAAATGGAATATTATAAGTGAGCGTTGAGTGCGGGGGAGGGGGCTCTGTGTACTTTGGGATTTTGCAGCTTTGACTCTCGGTAGCTGGCGATTAAAACACTTTTTATCATTCATATTGAAAGGGGAAGTAGTTGATTAACGCAACTACTTTGTATCAAGTTTGTCCATAAGATTCAATGAAATTGTCAACAGTGTTTGTTGACCTTTTTGCGCAGTGGGAGCCTTAGAGATGATTAGTGACTCATATTCATGCCCTTAACGTCACGCTAAAATGGAATCACATGCAAAGTCGGACGAACGGCGGCGGTTTTTGCCCCGCCATCCCACGCACGTCAACGACGTGAAACAATAAAACTTGATCAATGGAAATGTTGGTATATATGCGGTGTGTTGTCGCATTAGGAGAACGAGAAACGCAGCGGGGGGAATGTCGCTTTCTACAAGTTTTCCATTTCCACCGACCGGGTCGTGCTTTGACAAGATGGGGACAGGCGACACAGTCGATGATGGTTTTACTTTGTAGGGGTCGGTTATGTTTGTTTTCCGCGCAATGGGATGCCCGAAGGAGGAGATGGCACAGAATAATGCAAAACCGGAAGGCGTGCGATGGCCTTGAATGGGCGTAAAGGCGGTGTAAGACCACGGGCTGACCTACGCTGTTTGTTCTAGTCGTTAATCAGCGAGAACGGATTAACGACGCGCGCACGTCATATCTCTCGTTGCAGTGGACACAATGATCATGATATCATACATTCGTTGTACGCCCTCGGACCGTAGCAACAGTATTTATCGAAGTATCAGTACATATCGCTTTGATATAAACACTTTTCAAATCAATAAGGACATTTTTGAATCAATATGAAACGTTTTGTTATTTGTTTAGGAACGTGTACTGATAAAGTGTAAACGAAGTACAAATGATATAGAATACAAATATCTGTAGAGGAAAACGTCGCAGTCGCGCAATTGAGTAGACGTCTGATGATTGAATTCGACAGAGAGAATTGCTCTATGAGCACTTTTCTACGGAGTGCCGCCATCTGCGCAAGTAACAAATAAATCGCAGGTGCCAATGCTGATAATTGTTAACAATAACGCATATTTTTCAGGTGACGCTATGTTAGGCGAGCGCCTTCCGACAGCAGAAGACTTCTTCTCGCAAGTAAGAGAGTGCGTGGCAATATAATCGAAATTAAATGTTAAAACTTTTAGGTAATGAAACTGACAGGTGTGCACATCTCGTGGCCAACCCGCCTGAAAATTGGTGCTAAAACGAAGAAAGGTGATTATTCTATTGATACTGTACGATACCTCATTTAATGTCAATTCATCGGTGGAACTGCTCCTCCTTTCTTCCATACTGCATGCAGTAAGTATATTCCATCATTGTAATGCTTTACATTTGCAGATCCTTTTGTCAAAATCAGTGGTCCTCTCGACCGCGTTCACAAGGGAAAGGATATGGTTCTTGCCGTGCTCAGAACAAAAGTACTTTAGTTTATTTATTTTTCTCAGTCTTCTTCGTTCATTTATTGTGAACAAGACTAAAAGACGAATATAAGCTCCATATTTTTACGTTCAATTAAGTTAAAAAATCAAACAAAAATCATCCATCAATATTATTTTATAACACAAAATTAACACATAATATCATGTACAAAGCATTCCCGGTTCAGATTTTACATGAACCTCTCATTCTTTTGTTAAAATCTAAGTTTTAAGTCTTTGAAAAGCGCGACCATATTTTTCGAGCTGTCCTTAAGATATTCACAAAAGAACATCAAGCTTAAATTGTAAATAGAAATGAATTTTTTTCTCAATCGTGTGCAAATGACTATCAATTGCAGCAAAACCGGGTAACGCTCAAAATGGACGTCCCCTTTACCGATCACTCTCATATAATTGGCCGTGGTGGCAAGAATACTCAGGACGTGATGAAGCAAACAGCTTGTCACATTCACTTCCCCGATTCAAACAAGAACCATGACTCCGACAAGAGCAATCAAGTCTCCATCGCCGGTCCAATGGGCCAGGTGGAAGTTGCACGCAGTCGCATTCGGGTCAGTCTATGACCGATGTGCTTGCTCGATTTCGTAGCTCTGTTTATGTGGAAAGCGAAGAACACAACACGCGCCCTTCTCTAAAAACAGTATTACCGAAATGGGGCAAATTCTCAAGCGTTGGATGATAAATAAGATAACTTGTGATACCGTAATACGAACGAAAATACTATTTTGTGCGGGAAATATGAATTATTAATATTTCATCCCACCCTTAAGAATTTTTGTGTTCGCTTCGTTTCCGTGTGAAATCGAATACATGGCGGCTCACTGCTCGTTGAACTTACGATTATGATTACAAGTTACGGCTATGATATCATCCTTTTCAGGGCCTAGCGCCATTGTCGATATCTTTTGAACTGAAGGGCGTTATGCCGTCGGTGAATGTCGACCAGCTGGTGGCCGATGCGAGTCTGGAGAAGACTGTGGGATTCATCGAGTTGAACATCGTCGTGCGCACCAACCGCGCGTCCGGACAGCCATACTGCCTCGTGCGCGGCTCGGCTCATCAGATGAGCTTGATGGTCGAGGCCTGCGCTGCATTGCGTCATTTCTTCTTTCCTTCGGTGCGTTCAGCTGATGTCTCAAAACTATCATATTGTCATTGCTGTGATTGGTCAGTTATGATGTGCGTCTGGCAACTCGCTATGCACCTGTTACAGCTGACCAGTCGTCGCACGCTTCCCGTAGTTGTCCTTTCACCCTCTCTGATTTGAGCAGTATGCGAGATTGTCCCTTCATTGTTTTGGTTAGGAGAATCCTTCATCAGTACAAAAAATTTTTCTCAGTGCGTCGCCCGTGTTTCGGGAAGTGGATTTAACAACGGAAGCGTGCTAACTAAACGCTCTGCGTTTCTCCACTTTAAAAAGCAACCGATGACAATGATCCCTACACTTTTCTCCTAGAACATCACAGTAGCAATTCATACTGAACTATTGTGATGTACACCCCTGTTGAATAACGGTAGAACATAATGGCTTGCAGGGAACAAAGGTATCGTACAGTACGACGCTGGAGGTACTACCGGGTCAGCAGGCATCCCTGATTGGTCAGGGCGGTCGGCACATGCAGTGGATAGTGCAGAAGACGGGTGCCGTCGTGCAATACCCCTCGGCTAGCGAGTGTCAGCGTGGCGTATCCACATTCTACATCGTCGGCTCCGTCGAATCTATCCTCACTGCACGAAAATATATTCTGGTTAGTCTTTTTAACTTTTATTACTGACACATGCCCTCATTTCTTTGCCTCTTAATAATTCTTGACATTCCTATCCCAGCATACAGTTAATAAAACATTTACATCTATTGTAGTTGCAATTTTTAGGGGTCCGTCGAAGGCCTCCTGAGATTGTGTCTTTGGCCATAATAACGATACGCATCGCATTAATTCGAATCATTTTGCAGGGGTTGTTGCCAGTTCAGCTGAGCTACGAAGTGCGAAAGGAGAACGCAAAGACGATTCAACCCGATCTGCCAACACTCGAACAGCAGCTTGGCGTAGCGCTCGCTGTCAAGTATCGGCCCAACGGCGCTGAACAAGGCTCAAAGGTAAACTTTTCTTTCTTACTACTTGCGTCCGTTCGAATAACATGCAGTCTTACCCTTATATTCTGGAAATATTAGTAATTTTGCGTTCGCTGTGTTATGTTAGAGCACTAAAGGGAACCCTTGTATGAGAGAGTAGTAGCCGAGCAACAGAACGTTATGCATTCTTATCATTATTTCGGCACAGCCCTACCCACCAAAATAATGACTGAAACAAATATGCCAACTAAAAGCATTCCGTATAATTTTGCGATTACAGGCAATTACTGTTCGTTCTTACGAATATAATCTGACGAATGTGTACGCGGTACGCGGACGTATGATGGAGCAGACGGAGGAAACGACTATCTGCGCAGACTACGACTTTATGCGCGAAATGCGAGCCATCATCGATCAACCGACAGCCTTGCCACCGCTCCTGCCAACTAATCAAAATGGCTGCAATTTTGCGTTTCCTTCGCCGCCGATGACACCATCGCATTTTAGTAAGAGGATTTGGTTGTTGAAAGCAATCCGCGTGTTTTATTGAGCACTACAGAATTTAGAAATATTCAATAAAAATAATTTAGTGTTTTCAATTGCCATACTGAAAACTTTCGATTTCAGCGCCTCATCATCCTCTTTTGTACGCTGGTTTCAATCCGTTCATGTTTCAACCACATGGATATAACAGTGAGTTTTCCGTCTTTTTTAATTGCTCATTCTCTGTATTATGACATCCAGATGAAGCGATAGCTAATCTGCGTTAATGTTCTGTTCGAGTATATCAATATAGTAATAGCTATCAATTCAAAAATAATTAATAAAACGCTGTGATGAGTATATAAAACGAATCGAAGGTCTCGAAGGTTGACAACTTCTCTCTCTCGCATAAATTCTAAACATCATCTATCAGCTCGCTTAATTTTTTAGGGAATGGTTCTATCATTTGCTTATCACTGCCACGTAACATCATTTTTCATTAATGTTATTTGAAATCCTCCACAGTTTCGAAATTTCAAGTTGAGGGTTTGATTTTTTTACCAAACTGGACACACAACTCGCTGACGATCAGCTCCTTCATGTCAATTCCAATATAGTCCTTAAAATAACCATCTAAGTCGCTCTCATCTGATATTTTATCAAATATAAAAGAATAATTTAGTGCCTGCTCAACCGATGACGCCGCCGTTGCTGCCGCATCAGCAGCAAGCGCTTCATTCGCCCCTGTTGCAATACTCGCCGCAGTCGCCATATCACCAGCTTCCGCAGTTCTACGCCAATACACCGGGACAGCATGGTCAAAAGCACCAACAGCAGTCGCCGCAGCCTCCAAAACAGTGGATGTTGTCGGAGCGCGGTCGGGTGGACAGTCGTTCGACAGGGCTCGGTAGTTCAGTATCGTCCGAGCGGTCTTCGCCACCCGAGATCGACTCCGATACGTCGGCTACCGACGAGCAGCAGGCGGCGGCGATGACGGCCGCCCTGAAGACCGTCGTCTCGACTGTCTCCGCCGGCGATCTCCTCGAGCCTCCCACCGCCCCCAAGACGACGGCCATCTCGCCCAACCCCGACGACTCACCCATCGCTCACTCAGTGCTCAATGGCGCCAAGAAGATCAACGAACAGAATGGGTACGATAGCTAGTAGCGGTTTGCCGTAGTACGCGGAACTGAAGCAATTGTTGCAGTATTGCGTGGAAAGCGCCCGGCATCGAACGTCGTCCGTTGACTTCCGACCGCGATCAGATGCGAATGAAAGCCACGCAAGGTGAGTTCGCTTACAGCACGGGTCGAAATTAATAATTGATCGTTTTAAGCGTACTGACCTGTACTTAACTATGCACATGCTAAGAACTTAAAAGTCAGCATTGAGCGTATGATTTGTATCTCTTTGAGAAAACTATGACACTTTCAAGGTCTAATAACTTGGCTCAAGCCATGAACCGATATTTTGCTGAAACGCTTTTATTAACAATTTTTCTCTAAACAAACTCAACCTTACGCTAAGATATTTATTCATGCACTTTTCCTTAGGATGCGTTGACCGCTGACGCCAAGCCATTACTTAATTTATACCACCTCCAATCAAAAAGGGCATTCTCCATATTGATTTGCTTATAAAATGTCCTCCTCGATTTGAAAAACGCCCTATCTAATTTTGAAAGTGTCCATACAAAAATAAAATTAATATGTATTCCAAAGCATATGTTCACATTGCTGTTGAAAACGTAACATGACGGAAAGCATTGTATTTAGCAATGAACCAGTCGCCGACACGCGGTGGAGTACGGACGCCGACGGAACAGTGGTCGGGACTATACTTCAGCAAGTCAACACCGGCCGACGTGCTTAAAAAGCAGCTGATGACAACACCACATGCGAACAAGTGTCGCATGGAAGCGCAGTCTCTCCGCTTCCATTCGCGCGGGAGCATGGAGGACGATAACGAAAATGGCTCCCCCACCGGCACTGGTCCTCTGCCATCGGTGCTGGAAGACGACGACGGCGAGGACAACGGCGACCTTATAACCCCGAACAATGCTTTTTCGACGTCGACGCCGCGGTCCGCCAACTGCCTGACCGCCACACGCCGATCGACTGGTACGATTTTCATCTCATTTCTGTTTCATTTTTAACGTGGAACAAGACGTGATAATTCGAAAGTTTTAATGCTGTGCTCTGGCGATGCAGTACATATCGAATCCTTATATTTATCAGAATTCTGTTGGGATTTCGGCGGAGATGGGCGAGTTTCTCGGCACATTAACTTTGCATTTTGCCCTAACCGTAAAAATATTCCTCAAACATATGCGTAGGTTCAATGTTTTATTACAAAGACAATGTTACATTGAGTTGTTTGCAGACTTTGCAGCGACAAGCTACTTTGACACAGCGTCTCCACAGTCGCCGTACCTGAACTTTGACTGGGACATTCGCGTTTTCCGGGATCCTTCTATGGTTCTCGCCGCCCTCGGCCTCTCCGATTACTACGGACGATTCCGCGAACAAGAGGTCGGTTGGTTATCGCTTTTGAAACTTTGCGCATGGGTTTTTATTTGAAATGAATGTACAAATACTCGGACTCTCCGTGAATAAATCAATCAATTGATTAGAGTAGTAATTAATATAGCGCATCAACAATCATTAACGCTTCAGATCGACATGGAGGCGTTCCTGTTGCTGGATGAGCAGAACCTCAAGGATCTCGGTGTTACCACAATTGGCGCTCGCAAGAAACTTCGAATTGCCATCTTGAGTAAGTTACTTTTTCACTTATCAACTATGCCAAACGTGGAACTGTGTCATATCCAATTATTTGCAATTACTTTATTGTTTGAAGCCTGCAATTAATATTCTTCCAAGTTTTTAAGATATATTTACAATGAAATACATTTAAAAGGCTTCCTACTTCTTTTCTTGTAGAAACAGCGGAAGATTACTGCTGCGTCATCAGATATTTCAGTGAGGAAATTCATGCTTTAGGTGTAAATACAGTATGAAACACGATAGGCTTGTGAATTCACAACTTCTATCCATCATTCAGATATCACTCTTATCTGAACTCTTATCAAAATAAACGACAATTTTTCAGAATTGAACGAGTCGGCAGCGATGTATGGGCAGCAATAAATCGTCGAAACTCGCGCAAATATAGTGCCTTTCGTTTTGTGCCATCGCCTTTCATTGGAGTTCGTGATAGACATAATGCGTGTATTTTGTCATGTTCAGTGTTAGTTTTGTCGTCAAAAATATTTCACACGCACGAAATTTGCATTAGTGACCTAAAGTGAACCACAGTCAGAATTTTATATTAATGATGCAAAACTTAATGTCAGATGTTCATTTCAAGGCCAGAAGAGAAACTAAATGATAGCGTTCTGTTCTTAGTTACAAACATTCTGATACCCGATCAGAAATCAGAAATTGATTTTAATGTCATACCTAACACTGATTTGACCGCGTCAAGGCTATTGTATAGCTGTGCGATCGCCCTGTTCATCTGTTCTTAAGTTTTACTATTTGTTTAGAGCGAACGTTGAACACCAATTTCGTTGTATATAAGGTGTTTGTTTGTTCGACCAGAGTTTCGTATTGGTCATGTGATTTTGCCATGCCCGATGTGGTCATTATGAATTGCTTTGATTGAATTGTTCTGTTCGCAAAATGCTCGTCAAATTCGTGGCGCCTGTTCTATCAAATATTTTATTTGTGCAAAACGGTCCAGTCGATCGAAATAAAAATTGCGTCGTTTACGCGGTACACAACGGTTCAGTACTTTAAAAGATATATCGTCACTGATGCTCATGTAACTTGCCAGGAGTACTCCCAACTTAAAAGAAAGTCAACCTTTCAGGCATGCGACTTCAGCTGAAAAGCGTTGATATTTCTTGAGGAAAGAAGCTTAACGCACTATAGAACTATTCAACCCAGTAGTAAATAACTTTCTCATAGTTTCTGTTACATTAAAAATCATTTTTCATGAAAGACTCTCGCTAATCGTGCTTTCTGAGTTAAATTGTTCAAGTAACTACGTGCAGTGTCAACAATCTGTTATGTAGTCTAAATGGTTGACAGTAGCGTAATAAAAGGGTATTGGAGTTGCAAAGTTATCTGTGGGAAACAGATCATACGTACGACAAACAGGACCTGTTTTGAGCAAGCAATATACACCGATAAGCATACTATACTATTCAGCTCTAAAGGTATGATGAGCGTTCGACAGAAGACATCAAACTTTGCTGTGTTTAACATGTTCTGTTTCAAAGCTAATCACTTATTATTCATTGTATACTTCTTACATGTTTCGAAAGCGGATGATGGTATGATTATTTCATTTAAAATCTTATCAAATACTCGAACAAGTAGAGACCAACGATAAAAACCCTCGGCGCTCGCTACATCTTCAGTGCCTTGTTAGCTCCTTTAAGAGTGCCCTAAACTGCTTAAATCGCATAAATATTGTACAATCATTTTCCTTTGACCTTATCAAACAACTAATATGGGTGGCGTTTGATCCTTTAATGGATGCATACCATCTGTGAAGATGCGGAACCGATAGTGAAGGATGGATCAGACTATAGTGAATAAATTCAGCCGTTGTGGGTTAAGTCGCGTGTCTAAGAGCGTCCTCTATATGGAGTAAACGGTAAGGTACATTCATAGCGCATGTATATTTAACCGCTGATGATCTTTAATCTGATGATGGTCCCTCACCGCTACCCTCTTTTCCAGATAGACAACGCTTACTGCTCCTATCGCTAAGATCTTATCGATTAACTCAAAATTGTGCATATTATGTTATCGCTTTCAGTTCCAACACCGCACGTCTGTCAGCAACAGAGCAGCAAATGCTTTACAGTAATCGTCGATCAGAAGCTATCTTGGAATGACGCAGAAAAGTATTGTGAGAAAAATCTTCCAAATGGGCGATTGGCATCAATTCATAATGCATTCGATGGATCAATCATATGTAAGTAAACCGTGTACCGGTTTAATAGTTAGCGGTAATCACATAAGATTAATGTTTGCTCTTCATGGGTGATACACGATTCTCCGCAAAAGACGTTTTTGTCTTATCTTATATCTTATCACGATCAAAAATGAATATTTTTGCAGCAAAGGTATGTTTGAGGGGGACGACGCGGACCAAAATTTGCACTTTTTTAAATCATGCAGTAATCCATGATTGTTGGAAACATTGACATTTTCAATTCCCAACTTGTCGAATTCAGGTTTGAGGCTTACATCAGAGGCATACGAGAATAATCCTTAACATGAGGAAGAGCATATTGTTCTTGCAAAACATATTTTGTTGGCTAATTTCGAAAAAAACTGAAGGATTTTTTTCCTTAATCGTCGATCTAAACTGACTTCAAAACGAACGTACAGCCTTCAGCCCCACCGGCATGTTTAATTCTGCTCTGAGAGACACGTAAACAGAATGAATTATTTTTATTTAAAAATTAGGTTATTGAGGGCAAGTTACTCGATCTAATATTTCTTTCCTAAGCTCGCAATGAAATTTCTTAGGGGAAGTTAATGAGCATAACTGTTGATCATGAAGCGCTTTCTTTTACAACTTTCGTTTCTTCCTCGTTGATTGCTACACCCGTCCGCCTTCCTTAGCCTCCCAGGTCTATTCACGACATTTCTGATTACCAGCTTTTCTCAAAGGTATGAAACTCTTTGTCAAAAAGAAGCGAATATTGCTTAAACAGGACGCGGTATTTCTTTGAACTAGAAATAGAGTGAAAATTTTGTTTCGAAGAACACATTTAATATAACAGTATTTCGCTTCAGCTAGCTTTCTTATAATGTCTCTGCGGTATATTTTCAGCTTCTTGGCTTTCTTTTCTGAGCACGGATCCGTGGTTTGGAGGATTTCAAACTGGAGCACTTCCGTTTCAATATACTGATTCGTCTCCTATGGATTACACAAACTGGACGCCAGGACAACCGACTTTACCATGCGCTCAGTTATGTCATTTTACAGGAAATAGCGGGGGCATCCAGTGTCAGCAAGGAAAATGGCTTACGGCTGATTGCGATGCATCTGCCCAATTTATATGTAAGCAAGTAGCGAACTTTTTCCTTCTCATTTTCTTCAATACAGATAGAACGTGCACATATTTTTTAGCTATTTGAATGATAGTAATATTGTAAAAGTAGAATGTATCAAATTGTTTGACCACTTGTACTCTATTTTCATCGCTATCGAGTAGAAATTATTGTTCTCAGAACGTCGCATTTATATGAATGAAGGGAACTCGCACGATTTGCAAGTTTTATATTGCGTACTTAATAAATCCGGCCAAAATCGTTCTAAATGAAGCGTGAATTTACAGAATTTATTAACGACTTTAACATCAATAGGTAGTGTGCAACCTATCGTATCTTTTATAATAAAAATAGCCAGAAACGAGTCGAAATGATGTTTAGCAGTTCCGAAATATTTTTTTATGATTTGCGCTAACAAGGGTTAATACTAGAAATTAACAGTTTGATATATACATAACTCACCGTTGAGTCAACTTTCTTATTACTCAGGAATTTCTACTCAAAATCAAAGGTTGACTGATTTCAGCAAATGTGAACATTTAAGATTGTAGAATAATGACACATTTCACGTCTTTCAGTATATTTAGAACTGTTTCAGGCGAATACGGAAATTACTCCAGCAGTACGCCACCTACAGGTCGGAGTGGAACACTTCTTCAATTCATTATAACTCTTGTGTCCTATATTAACTAATAACCGTTTTACTCCTGTAGCGTTAAAGGCACCTGATCTAATATCTTAACGATTCAGGCATGAAGCCCTAACTGTATCGTATTGTCTCGAAAAGATATGCGGCATTTTTTTATTGTACTGGGTCCGCCGCGATTATCATCCTAAATCTTGTATTTCGAAAATTTGTATCACCTCCTTTGAAGTGCAGATAAGTGTTGTATATTCCAATTGTCCAAGATCCAATATGCCACAAATGCAATTTGCCATCGTGCTGAAAAGAGTCAAATGTTCTTTCATGTCCTCATGCTCATCTCTGGCCTTATCTTTCCTTCAAGGCATAGTTTCCTGTCGTGGATAGTTTCCTATGTCATGGAACATGATCAGAACTAAGCCGATACGGCTGTATACACAGATTTCAGGTACACTGCAGACTCCTGGAACGTTCTTTCGAAGAGATCAATTTATTTGATAAGATATATTACCCTCACTGCAAATATTGCGACATGTTACTTTCCTTTCACTTTTCGAACATTAATGCACTAGAACCATTCAGAGCGTAAAGTATACTACTTTGTTTCAGTTGTCGAGCGATCTTGCAATCAAGATAATCATAAATGTTTTGCATTGGTTATCGGCTCGCTTTCGTGGTCAGATGCCGAAAAGTATTGCGAAGGACAGGTTGAAAACGGAACCATAGCTTACTTTGCATCTATAGCGGATGTATCCGATGCGAACATAATAGGTATGATTTAAAATTTAAGCGATATATGAGCGATACCAATAACTCATGAACGCAAATTAATGTTTACGTCGCAATCCCTTGATCAGTCCATCTCTCACTTCAGTACGATTGTCTATTAATAATATGACTCAGGAAATGTTGCATAGGGCGTGTAGCCCAATTTTTCTAGAGCATTTAAAGAATTCACCACATGCAATATAAGCAATAGTCCAACCGTTGATCCATTCGTCTTGGAACTGAGCGGCTTGCCAATTTTTTAAAGATTTGACAGCTCTTCACTTTCTCTCATCACCATTCCGACATTAGTGAATATCAATTTTCCTTCCCCCTGCTACTGAAAATTGCTCGCCTGCACAAACTTAGTTGACTGTTAGGCTGATTTAATTTCCTTTGTGATTACTTTACGTGAATGTCACTTTATTTAATATCAAATCATGCATAACTATTCGATCCTTGACTATCTAAAGACTATATATTAGGCCGGTTTCATATCGCGTACTTTAGCTAAAGTCGTACTTACGTGCTATACTCATCATTGCGTTAAGTACGACTTTAGCTAAAGTACGCGATATGAATCCCGCCCATTGTGTCTTCGAAAGTGTATTCTAAAGTCGAATACCTATGCTATAGTCAAAGAGCCATTTGTAGCTACACTCCTGCAACATCCGAGCGTAACCAGCAATCTTTGGATGGGAGCTTTTACTTTCGGCGGTGAACCGTTTCAATGGACCGATAGAAGCCCTTTTTCGTTCACCAACTGGGCGCCAGGACAACCGCCATCAGACCCAGATGGTTGCATTCAAGTGTGTCAGAAAACGGATTCAACCTGCACACAAGGAAAATGGACAGTTGTTCCCTGTGAAACTAAGCAATCGTTTGTTTGTAAGTACTACATACAATGTTGAACTGATATCTTGCTTTGAGTGTAGCCATTTTTAACTGATGTTAATTTATCTTTTCAATCCTTAGCGAAAAAATTAAGTCGCTGCATCTTCTTTTGAATGGCTCTGTGATTACCGTAAATTCTCTAATAGACGCCCCCCTCAAGCCTTGATTGAAAAAATAAACGCCCACCCTCCAGTAATCGCCCCCTTCAGAGTGATTGAAACATCAAACGCATGTGCAGTGTTGTTCACTAATAAACTCCCATGTCAAATACAACTACAGATAATGCTTAATCCTGAAATTTATGAGTAATCTTATAAGTTGAAATGACGATTAAAACAAAAAATGCCCTCTCTCCAACGTGTGCCTCATTTAAACATCGATTGACATAATAGTAGCCCACCCTCCAATAAACGCCCACCCTCTAATAGACCCCCCCTCACGCCTTGATTGAAAAAATAGACGCCCAGGGCGTTTATTAGAGGATTTACGGTATGCTCTGCAAGGCGCTAATCGGCACAAGACTTCCAATTTAGGCGAAAGTGTTTTGGCGAAAGATTGCCATGAATTGCACCAGAAGCACAGTAACCTACCGAGCGGAGTGTATACGCTTAATCCGCCGGGTGTACCAGCTTTCAACGCATACTGTGATATGGAAACTGATGGTGGTGGCTGGACAGTAATTCAGAGGTACTTATTTAAGCTATTCTTTTGATATTTGGCATGTTTCTCTGCTTTTCCGGTAACATCAGGATTAAACACTGAATTTTAAAAGTGTTTATCAAATTTTTGGTCCGCATTCGAGACAATGACATCTCTTATGCGTTTAATTTTTCATTTTAGTTTGAACTGATTTGTTCGATTCAAGATCTTCTCAGAATTGATAGCACTTTCTCTACTTATGCTACTATATATGCCCTTCAAGTGTGAAATGGTAATAATAATCATCACTTAATTTAGACGCATTGACAACAGCATTTCGTTCTACAATAAACTGTGGAATGATTATAAAGTAGGATTCAACAGTGGATTGGAGAACAATTTATGGCTTGGAAACGATAATATTCACGCTCTGAGTACCAAAGATTCGAATGTCGAGTTGCAGATTGACCTTTGGGGCGACCGAAATCCAGGTTCACCTTTTCCAAATGGATACTGGTGGGAAAAGCACACAAATTTTTTTGTAAGTTACGCATTACTTTAATAATACAGCTAATTAAAAAATATTCGCTGCTCTTCTTTAGTGCATAGCTTTTTCCTTTTTAGTAGATTTATTTTGTAAGTGATTCAAATAGGAGATTTTTGTACTGTTTGCGTTTCTAATATTATAATATTCATACATTCATTCGGTCAGATATTGTCAGAGTTTTTATATTTGACTCTAATTCAGGTCTGAATTATAATTTTTTTTATTTTTAAGCCTTTTCCTTTATCTTCTTTTGAATTAAAGTCTTAATATCTTTATATTCAGCCGTTATTGCGTAGCTTTGGTAGCCGATGAATTTGTTTTATACATTTTTCATGCTTTATCGAGAAATCTACGATTTTGACGATTTTAATAAATTATGACGAGCTATAGAGCATTATGACACCTTTTAATTGCGGAAGATTGTCAGGTCATACATTTTTTGTTTTATTACTTTGAAAGCATGATTGCGTTACTTAATATGTATCACTTTTTGGATCTGTCGACGTGCTTTTAACTTAAGGATGTTTTACTGAAATTGAAAAAAGTTAAACTGATCTAAAAATCTGCGAGATAAAAATATTATCGAACAAGCAAAAGATATTTTTCTGAGAAGGCAAACTGAAGGTGTAAATATGAAATATTTGCTCTTGATGTCGTTCGCTGGTAATAAATCTCTTCCGATCGATTCGAAAATATTTAATAAACAGTTTTCGCTCGTTCCCTGTCTACAATGTTAGCTTCATATAGTATTTTCATAGATCGACGATGAAGCAAATTTCTACACGCTACACTTATTTGTTCCATGCATAGGCAATGCAACGGACAAGTCAGGTTTCGGCATTTCTTATTCAAATGAATTGAAGTTTTCCACAGTTGCTACGGATAATGGCGCCTGCCCTGATTGTTATTCTGCGCATCAAATAGGGTAAATTTGCAGCGTTTCTTTTAAATTTAATATAAGTTAGTTTTAGTGGATCGTGGGCGAATATCAATGGCTGTCATACCGCTCTGAATGGCAAATATGTGTCACCGTCTCCAGGCCTCGGATTTTTTTGGGACACTGGTAACTATATCATCTTCCCAGTACAGTCTCGTATGATGTTACGAACACTTGCGCAGTGAAATTTTTCAGTTTTTCTGCTCATATATAAAGCAAGAAATGGTTCAATAAACTACCGCTTCCTCGAACTCTTTGTAATTATTTCGAGGAGTTTTGCAAATTCTAAGAATATTGTTAGTGAGAAAGTGAGTGTTCATTATTTAACAATACGGTTTTGTTTTTTGAATGAAATTTCGAAAATGTACTGAATAAGCGAAAATTTGACACTGATAATTAACAGACACGAAAACTGTTTTGAAAAATAGTTTATTTAATATACTGCTGGCATAATATATAACCGAAATTCTGTTTTGAATTTGTGGTAGAAATTCTGCCTCACACCCGAAAAGCCCTGGTTCAATTTTCGGTATCGGGAATCCTGGTGTCAGGCATGCAACAGCCAACAATGGTAGATTTTTAGCAATCAGAAAATGTCGACTGTACTTGTCTATGAAATCGCTTTTTTCGTGTTCTGAGACTTGTTTGTTGATTTTCATCGTGTTCCAAATAAGTCCATCGAGTTCTTATTGTTGCTTATATATCCCATTATGTACTGTACGAGACACTAAAACACTAACATAACATTCGGCGTATAATTTAAAATGTATGCTAAGGCAGCGGCAAGGGAGATTTGAGAAATGCTCACAAGTAGAAAGTATATCAGATTTGATGGCAAAGGCACCTCTGACAAAAGATAGAATTAATAGCCGTGGTATAAAATGGAAAGTGAATCAGCTTGGCTACTCGTTGGTGATCCATGATATACATACAGTACCCAAATCCTTTGCAGTCAATTTGCGAAAAAAGAGTTCTTTATCACACGTAATTAAAAGAAGTAGCAGGATGTAAATAATAAAGTCATCTCGACAGAACTACGCATTTGTATAGGCCAAATGATGGAAGAATCGTTAAACGAATTCGCGCCTAAGGGGACGCGTGAATTTACATGACTGTTTTTTCTAACGCTAATATAAAGCAATACTGCAAAGCTACGGACCGGAAAATAAAATGCAATTTTGTCATGGTTGCTTTGCATAAGAATAGTGGTAACATTTGCAAAGCGGAGATTTGAAGAGTATCGGCTGTTGAAGTTGAGGCCTCGGTTGTTCCAGGGAAGGCGATGGAAGAACAGCTCAAATCGATCTGTGATCAGCTTTTGTGAGATAGCATCGCCTTACTGGACGCCGCTAATAATGTCAATCTCAGTGCGTTCGTCGTTTACGTGAGCTTGTGAGATGGCGTCGGGATAAACATTTTGCAGTAGGTTAATGTTTCCTGGATGCGGTTTGGGATTGAAACGTGAACAGAAACTAGAATTCTTATGATTCGAACTGAAAATACTCTGTTTTTGGGGTTTACTGCATATCTGACTTTTCTAGCCAATTACGTCGAGCTACCCGCCCAGAGCGTGCGCAGGTTATAATCTCTTTATCAATCTGCAAAATCTGCTGACACTTAATACATGTGCACACTTGCGCGCGCACGCTTTCTATTTGCTCTCAATACCAATGCAATTATCCATTGTATGCAGTAGTGCAAGCTAATGTCTTCTGCACTTATTTTTCTACTTTTCTCTGTTATTATTGGCGCATGTCAGTCGGCATGTCCTCAAGGCTGGCAGCAGTCCATCGATGATTCGAACAAATGTTACTCTATCATCGCGAGCACAAAGAAAAACTGGATCGAAGCTAAAGCGTTCTGTAACGATATCGCGCCCAATGCCCAACTTACTTCCATCAGTTCGGCTTTCGAATCAGTCGAGCTCAACGGTAAAAACCGTGTTCTTGCTTTCTATAAACGTTATGCAACTGAATTCACGACATAAACTTACATTAATATGCTAAAAGAGAATGGAAACTTAAGTATATCAGTTATTTAAAAGGGATGTCTAATTAACATGAATAACACAGTAATTGAGCCAATTTCCTCACTTCTCTGCAGATTTTTTATAAATTTTCTTTTTGATTGTCAAAGTTTCGGCAAATAGTTGATTGATTTCAGTTCAGTAGCTTGAGTGATTCCTATTTTGTGTGCTCAAGCGAAGTGGAGTTGAATAAGCCAATTTCTTCATCACAGATATACCAATAATCAAACGTTTTCGCAATATAGTGCATGTTGATTTAACGATATTTCGTTTACGTGTCAAGAACCTAATTTTTTTACAGCGCTTACTATCACTACATACAACATTTCATTTTGTGATGATCAGATATGGATTGGTGCGTTTGACGCGAACGGGCAGTTTGCTTGGTCTGACGGCACAGCGTTTGAGTATAGCACCTGGCAGACGGGTAAGTATACCATTTTCACTTCAAAACGGACACTTTTCAAACCAACCAGGACACTTTTCAAACCAAGTCGGACATTTTTCAAACCAAGCAGGACACTTTTCAAATCAACCAGGACACTTT
>NIUQ01003472.1:0-17268 GCA_002796945.1 Plectus sambesii
TGAACAAACATACAGCTCCAGCGGTGATCAGACGATTGTTTGAGACGGGCGAGACGCACCAAGGCCGGGCGGAATGACCAAACGCCTCCGCTAAACAGCGCGCTGCATCCAAACTGTCGGTTGAAAACTGCCACACTCTAAGGCCTCGATCATCTGACACGGAATATAGGCGCTCGTTCAGTTTGTCATGCGCGAGGTAGAATATCATCCCCTGAAAGAGGAGAGTTTTAACGATTGTCAAAAATGCCTTGTCAACAAAGATGTTATAGACTACATAACAACCATGATATGCCCTTTACACTTCAATAAGAGCGCTTTCCAAAGTAGGGTACTTCCGTGTGAAACAAGTTCAACAACATGTGCTGATTTACTTTGAGAATCGCTTTTATTATAGTCGAAACGGTATATATCAGAAGATAATTACTTAAATGAATATTTCATCGCAACATCAATACGTTAACGTCAGTTCAGAGGATCGAGCAGCGCGCATATCGAGTAATATACGCACTAAGACTATGCAAAGGGTGAGATTGAAATAAGCCAAAAGCAGTGTTCCTTAAAACTTGTGAAACCCCCCAGCAAAATCGTGCAACTTACCGAATGGCCAGGTAAGCGTTGTAAGACAGTGCCCCCTTGAGAAGGTCTCGACACGATAATATCACCAAACACGGTGCCGACGAGAACGAAGAGATCGGACCAAGTGGACCCGGACAAGATACCACACATCCTGGAAAGTAAAAAGCATTAGGACTTCGGTTCAAGTAGGTTGCCTTATTATACTTAATAGCTTTATGTGGTTATACCGTTAATCGGGAGATTTTGTATGCTACTCAAAATTCAACGTGGCCCGAGTTCATTAAAAAGTACTCAACACAAAGGTTTAGATAGCAGCGGACATACAGGGTCTTTCATCATAATTCAACTTTTGCTTCAAAATTCGTCATCTCTGCTTCCAATATGCACGCTATTTTGATAATACAATGATGAAAGACCCCGTAATAAGGCAGTAGCATCTTTAATATATCGAAGAACAGACATTCTTTTGAAAGTCAAAACAAAGGCGTTGATTAACCACCATAAGTCAATCACTCACACAACACAATTTTCATCCGACTGAACCGACTCTTTCGATTCCAGTAAAAATTCATTTTCGTGAATCGAATATTCAAAGCGGCTGACTGAATTGCGACCATAAAGAAGAACAATCTAAAATTGAAATGTTTGAACAATTGGTAATTCCTTATATGCGAGCGAAAAACGAACCTCATTGTTCAACAAACACTTTGCCGACAAAATCCAGTCATGAACCTCTGCTGATGTGGTCGCTTGGTCGGTTGCAAGATTTAATACGGCCAACCTTTTTTCGCCGTATATGAGAAATCTGTCCTGGTCTAAATCAAGAGAAGGATAATCATGCAATAAATCCGGTAAAGTACTAAATACGAACAAAAATGGATGAAGGGATTAAACATACTTGTACCTACGATCGTGTAATTACTTAGTTATAAAAGTGACTATTGATCTGATAAACACGTGGTTAGATGCACCTTCAAACTTAACGTTTCTTCATGTCTGCGATCAACTATTTTGCTTTACACAGTAAAGTAACTGACTTCTGACTTCTGACTTCTGGCTTCAGAGTGCTTCAGAGTGCTACAGACAGGTTGCGACTGATAACATAATTGCAATTGCTATGGTGTTGATTTGACCAAGCATTAAAAACGTAACTTCTGCTAAATAAATGAACGAATTGAGTTAAATGAATTGTTCTCATTTAATTACATTAAGCCGGATCGTAGGTGTGAGTGTGAAACATGGGATGAAGGTGCTTGATGAATTCTAATAAAAAATGGTAATGCTACCTGGTGACTCCTTTTGTGCTAAAGGCTCGATTCCGTGAACGGTCGATCCAGAGCTCTGCAGGATTGGGATCGTTTTCAGGATGCGAACAGATTCGGCACATTCTGACACTGAGAGAACATCAACACTGCTACCACTTCCTGAAATTTTACAACGATAAAACATCGATCAGTAGTTGATATGATCAAGTTATTTTCCACCAATGAATTACACCATTTCTTAGCTTCAACCATTACCCAATGTAAGCAAACGGGCAGAAACGAATTGAAACCATCGTGCGTCTTTTCCCTAATAAATATTTATACATAAGGGATAATCTTTGTCTTAGGTTTCTGCTTCCATATAATGGCAAAAAATGATTCATTCTCGTGCGCTGCACAAACGCGTTAGGTTCATTTTCACATCTCCATAGACATCTTTTCTATAAACAGCATATCTGCTTTATTTACAGAACAATAACAAGAGCAAAACTAAGGGTGCTCTGTTTGATGATGTAATATATTAATATAAAGAAAGTAAACCATATTCTTGGAGCGAAGTGAGCGTAGTTTAGCTACAACAATAGTACGAATTATTAATTCTTAGCGTTCCATATTAATAATAAGGAACGCTAAGAATCAGGCTACATGCACGATCAAGTTGTAGGAGCTTGTTAAAAGTACATGGAAACAGATTTACCGGTAAAAAGGTTCCTTACTGCCTCACTAAAGTGACACCTCTTCACAAATCAAAGGGATCGAGGACAATTGCTTCCAAGTGCTTACCTGCTAAAAAAATTGTTCCCTTCAACTCTTTCCATTGACTCCGTGCCGAAGCGTTCACTTCACAGAAAGACAGTCTTGGAAGCGCCATAGTAATCCAGAGAATAATTGCTCAAAGTGCTTTTTCTAATTCCAAGCCATTGTCAACCGACGGTCGAGGCTGTTTCGAAATTCGATCGGCCAGTCGGCGATGGCGCAAAATTCAAGCTACAATCAAAGTACGGTAGAGCGCTGTAAACAGACGAATCGCGCCGTGACTACAAATGTGGTGTATAAGAAGGGAAGTTTGCTGTGTTTTCGGTCTTTTTGGCAGCTCCTCTTCGCTGTCGTCATGGGAAAGCTTCTCTATCACCATGGGAACAAACAAAAATCACATCATCGCGCTACGGTATTATGGAAATTTCGATTGTTGCGCCACCCTCAATTGATACGCTTGCGATGGTCCAGACAATCCAAAAGTAGATAAGCAAGCTATCGTATAGCTTTGATAAGTTAAAGCGTGTTTGGGTAGCAGTTCTCTTCTGAATCTTCTTGTGCTTCTACTCTACCGACAACTTTGATTCTGCTGGAGCTGCATCCTATCATGTGGAACTTCTTGTTCGTCGCCTTTGCCCTTGCGGCCTTCGCCGGTGCTACGCCCGTCAAACCGGCTCTTGGAAGTTAGTTTTCGCATTTCAGTTGGTGTTAACGGATTGTTATTCATGTGTATCCCCATTTATCGATACTTCAGCAAAAGAGGTTTCATTAGTCTCAACAACGGCCGCGAATATTGAAATGTGAAGAATAAATTTGGAAAGGAAGCAATTATTCTCCCCTAGCTAAGAGCACTTCTGTAATTTTAGCAGATCGATAGCAACTACATATAGCAGGACTGCTTGGTTTAAATGGTTTAGTGATATTTCGCAGCTGGCTTGTCATCTGTAGATAAAATTTCGCAACTGTATATTCAGCAGCTAGTGAAAACCGTGTATCTCCATTAAGAATACATGCATTGTTTAAAATGAATTTTTAAAAATACACTAAACAAGTTGCGAACATGGCAATATATATTGGTTGACTTATATAAGATACAAATTGCAATGACATGTTTACGTGCGCTGATGGGAAAACATCTGCTTTTATATTTTCGTTCGGATGACTGTAATTTTGGGCAAATATAAGAAATGTGCACTATTGCAGGCTGGCAGAAGACTGATGCCGGTTGGCAGTGGGTCCCTGCCACCGAATCGACGACCGTCTCTGGCAGCTCTACCACGGAAGCTGAGCTGAACAAGCTGGGCGAACAGCCCGACTCGACGACGGCAGCTGCTACCGTCGCTTCCTCTTCTATCGGTCAGCAGCTCAATGAGTCGACGACCTCTACAACTACCTTCGCCGCTTCCTCTTCAATCGGCCAACAACTCGATAACTCGACGACTACCGCCGCTTCCAATTCTACTGGTCAGCAGCTCGACTCGACGACGACGACGTCAACGACTACCGCCGCGGCCTTGAATCTCGGCCAGCAGCTTGATGACTCGACGACCACGTCTACCACTACAATCGCGACCTCTTCTATCGGCCAGGCGCTCGACTCGACTACCGCCAACTTCACAACGCCTGCTCTTTCGACGATCGCCGCGCAGGCTGACATCTCCTCTACGACGCTGATGGCGAATGACTCTTCTTCTACCACTCCCTTCGCTTCCTCGACGATTGCCGCGCAGGCCGACGAGTCGACCACCACCAACTTCACGACTCCTGCTCTCTCGACGATCGCTGCCGAGGCTGACAACTCGTCGACGACACTGATGGCCAACGACACCACTTCGACCCTCGCTACCACAATGCTCGGCGCGCAGCTCGACCTCTCTTCGACGACGCTGATGGCGAATGACTCTTCTTCTACCACTCCATTCGCTTCTTCGACGATTGCTGCGCAAGCTGACAACTCCTCGACGACGCTGGCCAACGACACCACCTCAACTCTCGCTACCACGATGCTCGGCGCGCAGCTTGACCTCTCTTCGACGACGCTGATGGCGAATGACTCGACCTCTACCACTCCCTTCGCTTCCTCGACGATTGCCGCGCAAGCGGATGAGTCTACCACCACCAACTTCACGACCCCTGCTCTCTCGACGATTGCCGCGCAGGCTGACAACTCGACGACGCTGATGGCCAACGATACGACCTCTACCACGATGCTCGGCGCGCAGCTCGACCTCTCTTCGACGACGCTGATGGCGAATGACTCTTCTTCTACCACTCCCTTCGCCTCTTCGACGATCGCCGCGCAGGCTGACAACTCCTCGACGACGCTGATGGCCAACGACACCACCTCCACCCTAGCTACCACGATGCTCGGCGCGCAGATGGACCTCTCTTCGACGACACTGATGGCGAATGAATCTTCTACCACTCCCTTCGCTTCCTCGACGATCGCCGCGCAAGCTGATGAGTCGACCACTACCAACTTCACCACCCCTGCACTCTCGACGATCTCTGCGCAGGCTGACAACTCGTCGACGACGCTGATGGCCAACAACACCGTCTCTTCTGCTGCCCCTGGTTTGGGAATGCAAGAAGACTTTACGCATACCGTAGTGCATGAGGAGTTCGTTGAGACCTCCACCTTTTCCGCGGATGAATTTTTCGCGACGTCTACCTTGGCCGACGAGGAAATCGTCGCGTCTTCTACCACCCCCGAGAGCGTTGACTTCGAGACGACTACTGAGTTCGAGAAAGTGTTCTTCGAGACTACTACCACCCCTGAGAACGTGATCTTCGAGACTTCTACCGCCAACAACGAATTCTCTGAGACATCCAGCGTGTCCGCAGAAGAATACTTCGCCACGTCTACGTTGGGTGATGAGGCAATCGTCGCGTCTACCGAGCCCAAGCGAGTGTTCGTCGCGTCTTCTACCACTCCTGAGAGCGAATTGTTTGAGACTACTACCGAGTTAGAGAAAGTAGTTTTCGAGACTACCAGCACCACCGAGAACGACTTCTTCGCGACGTCTACGGAGCCCGAGCAAGTGTTCGTCGCGGCCTCTACCACCCCCGAGAACGACCGCTTCGCGACGTCTACTCAGCGCAAGCGACTGCTCGTTAGAACGTCGACCACCCCCGAGAACGAATTCCTGGCGACGTCTACAGAGCCTAAGCGAGTGTTCGTCGCTACTTCTACGACCCCCGAGAATGATCGCTTCGAGACGTCTACCCAGCGCAAGCGTCTGTTCGTCGCGACGTCGACCACCCCCGAGAACGAATTCCTGGTGACCTCGACCACCCCCGATAACGTCATCTTCGAAGCGTCGACTACCCCTGAAAATGAACTCTTCGCGACGTCTACCCAGCGTAAGCGAGTGTTCGTCGTTACTTCGACCACTCCCGAGAATGATCGCTTCGCGACATCTACGGAGCGGAAGCGAGTGTTCGTCGCGACGTCGACCACTCCCGACAACGTCATCTTCGAAACGTCTGCTACCCACGATAACGACTTGTTCGCGACCTCTAAGGAACCCAAGCGAGTGTTCGTCGCGACTTCTACCACCCCCGAGAATGATCGCTTCGAGACTTCCACCCAGCGCAAGCGACTGCTTGCCGCTACTTCGACTACTCCTGAGAGCGTGATCTTTGAGACGTCTACCGCCTCCGACAACGAATTCTTCGCGACGTCTACCTTGGCAGATGAGGAAATCATCACGCCTAAGGAGCGCAAGCGTGTGTTCGTCGGAACGTCGACCACTCCCGAGAATGATCGCTTCGCGACATCTACAGAGCGGAAGCGTGTGTTCGTCGGAACGTCGACCACTCCCGACAACGTCATCTTCGAAACGTCTGCTACCCACGATAACGACTTGTTCGCGACCTCTACGGAACCCAAGCGAGTGTTCGTCGCGACTTCTACCACCCCCGAGAATGATCGCTTCGAGACTTCTACCAAGCGAGTGTTCGTCGATTCGTCCACCTTCGCTGATGAGGAAATCGTCGCGTCTTCTACCACGCCGAAGAGTGTAATCGTCGAGTCGTCTACCGTGCTCGTCGAAAAGTCCACGCCGTTGACTATGTCTTCAACCGTCGCCGTCCCCGCCACCACCGCGACGCTCAAGCCGAACACCTGCAAGTTCAGCGAGCATCGTGAGTTTCCAATCACTTTCTATTTTTACTGCAATGCACATTGGGCCGGTTTCACATCGCTTACTTTAGCTAAAGTCGTACTTAAAGAGTTATCCTTCATCATTGCGTTATCTTTTGCAATTATAAAAAATTTTAACGAGGACAGAATGATAGTCATTTAACATTCTTCGAAAGTTGTTCAAATTACTGTATCTTTTATTTAGGCGAGGACCACGCTGCCTGCCGCCGCCGTGGTGATGGCGCCTTCTTCCGCAACGCGAAGGACTGCAAGACGTACTTCCGCTGCACGCACGGAAGGCGCATGCAGTGCGCCTGCCCCGAAGGCACTGTGTTCAACCAGGAGTCTAACGTGTGCGACTTCGACTGGGCCGTTCCCGAGTGCAACAGCGACGACCCTCAGAACATGCCGGCTTATAAAGCTGCTCTACTGTAGTGCCTCTGATACATTGTAGACGATGACACTACATTTTATTTACCTACTTGTTCATTTTACTTCGATTGTTTTTTACTGAGATACTCATCTGTGATTGTTATTTTCTTGTCTATTGTTACAGTTTATACCAAAGGATGCGCTATTGTCGGAAGGCCTATTATATAGGATAAATTTCGACTCACTTCAACCTTGTCTATTACACAACATGCACACTCAGTTGGCTCTCATAACGGTGCCGCATTCATTCGTACGAATGCAGTCGACTATTTTCTTTGAGCTTGGCGCTTCAGAGCAAAATTCTGTTTACGTTATTGTACTCCACATTTGCTTTACGCGCTTTTGACAAGTTTGACAGACGATTTAGTCAAATCTGAGTGCTAAGCGAAAGCACGAACGTTTTCTTACATGCCTCACTAAAGCTGACGCACCTATGATAATCCAAGGTAATGGGGACAATAAAATAGCTCCCTTCGACTGCTTCTGTAAGCAAATTAACATTTGGAAGCAATGATAATCCAAGGTAATTGCTTCCAAATGTTAATTTGCTTACAGAAGCAGTCGAAGGGAACTATTTTATTGTCCCCGTTCCGAAGTACTAGCTTCGCAGAAAGACAGTCGTGGAAGCGTCATAGTGATCGAAAGAATAAAGGGCTTTCCTAATTCCAGCCCAATGTCATCGGGGGCCGAGACTGTTTCGAAATTCGATCGGTCAGCGACCGGCAGCGCAAAATTTAAGATATGACCGATATAGGATGGAGCGCTTTAAGCAGACCAATCGAGCAGTTATCAAAGTATAATGCGTAAAAAATATTTCACTGTTCGGGTTTTTTCTGACGACCGTCGCTTTGTTGCCGTCGTAGAAACGTTTTCTGTCACCATGGAAACGAATGAATACGTCATCGCGCAGTGGCATTATGGAAATTCCTATAGGTGCTCCACCCTCGAATTGCCGCGATTGCGATGACCCCCAGACGATCGAAACATGTTGATAAGGCGTCAATCATGTTGATTTGATAATTAAGTGCGTGTGTGGTCAGCGGTTGTCTTCCGGTGTCTTCTTGTGCTACTCCTCCATCTACGACTTCGATCCCCCAGAGCTACATTTAGTCATGTGGAACTTTTTGTTCATCGCTTTTGCCCTTGCGGCCTTTGCTGGTGCTTCTCCCGTTGCACCGGCTGTTGGAAGTTAGTTTTCGTCTTTGAGTCTTGGAAAACTATCATAAACACGTTTATCTTTAACGATTAAACAGTCTCGCTAGTTAAAGTCTGTAATCAAAACTTGCTTTGAATATTTCATTTGATTAAATTAAAGTTTTTTAAATGTTATAGCTCGGCGCAAATTTTCACTAATTCAACTTGTCATTATAGGCTGGCAGATGACAAATAATGGTTGGCAGTGGGTTACTGAGACCGAAACCGCGACCGCCGCTCCCTCGACGATTGCCGCTCAGATGGCGGAGTCTACTACGACGATGATGGTGGCCAACTCCACGATCGTCGCCAGCTCGACGATTGCCGCACAAGCTGACAACTCGTCGACGACGCTGATGGCGAACGACACCACCTCCACCCTAGCTACCAAGATGTTCGGCGCGCAGATGGATCTGTCTTCGACGACGCTGATGGCGAATGACTCGTCATCTACCACTCCCCTCGCTTCTTCGACGATTGCTGCGCAAGCTGAGTCGACTACTACCAACTTCACCACCCCTGCACTCTCGACGATCGCCGCGCAGGTTGACAACTCGTCGACGACGTTGATGGCCAACGATACGACCTCTACCACGATGCTCGGCGCGCAGCTCGACCTCTCTTCGACGACGCTGATGGCGAATGAAACTACGTCTTCTGCCCCTGGTCTCGGTATGCAGGAAGATCAGATGTTCACTGACGAGCCCGAGGAAACTTTCGAGTCGTCGTCCATGCCTGAAGAACTTTTCGAGTCTTCTTCAATGCCTGAAGAAGAGATGTTCGAGACCTCTACCCTGCCCGAAGAGGAAATCACCGAGTCTGTTATGCCTGAAGAGGAAACGCCTGAGCCGATCACCACGACTACCACCACGCTCAAGCCAAACACCTGCAAGATGAGCGAACGTCGTGAGTTTCAATTTCAATTTGCCATGGAGTGCGTTTCTATCAACCTAAATCTCAACGTTCTCTTTTCCAATAGTAGCAAATTATCTTTTGCTTAGAGCGGACAAACAGTATGAACGACTATTGAGTGCTAGTTGCTAATCACTGGACTGAATATTAATTTAGGCGAGGATCACGCTGCCTGCCGCCGCCGCACCGATGGCGAATACTTCCGCAACGCCGAGGATTGCAAGACGTACTTCCGTTGCTCGCACGGTCTGCGCATGCAGTGCGCCTGCCCCGAAGGCACCGTCTTCAACCAGGAATCGACCGTGTGCGATTTCGAGTGGGCCGTCCCCGAGTGCAACAGCGACCCTCAGGAGTGGCAGCCGCACGTGCAGATGCAGTTGGCCGAGACCGCCGCCACCAAGCAGGCCGTCGACACTACCCTCTCTACGATCGCTGCCAACACCACCACCGTTGCTGCTAATACCACCTTGTCTACGATCGCCGCTCAGTTGGACGAGGCTCTCTCCACGAAGGTCGGTCAGGTCCAGTCTACCATCTCCACGGTCGCTGGTATGGCAGAGTCTACTGTCTCCACTGTTGCTGGTATGGCCCAGTCTACCATCTCCACTGTTGCTGATAAGGCCCAGTCTACTATCTCTTCGCTCGCTGGTCAGATGGACACCGTGACCAACTCTACGATCGCCGCCGAGTCGACCCTCTCCACTATCGCTGGCCAGGTCGAAGAGTCTACCATCTCGACGATCGCCGCTGAAGCCAACTCTACCATCCACCTGCCATCTACCACTCCGATGGCTACCGGTGTTTAAATTATAGTATCTCTTGATACTTTTTTATTCGATGACGCCAGATTTTATCTGTTCTAATTTCTACGTTTGTTTGGTTCTGTCATTTGATCTGTGATCGTTAATTACTTGTCGAATTTTATACTGTTGTGCTATAGTATATGTAGTGGTCGGAAGGTGTCTAAGGATAAACTACGATTCATTCAACATTGTCCAAAAGAACAAGTATATCAGCTAGTTAAACATGCAATCATTTAGGACCGAACTAATGAATAAAATATGAATTATGTTCTATCAAGTCTTAATGAAAATTAGCGCCAGATGAACAGTCCCGCAAGCAATTTTGGTTAAGTAGCTTGCAAGAGTTAAACCTTGATGTACCACAATGAACTAAGGCAATCATTTCTACTGCCGGCCAGTCACTGAGCGCGTTACAACGCAATCACTCTAAGCGCGTCTATCATATTAGGTGGTTAGGCAGCAGTTCATAATCTGTCCCTCGTCAAGAGCGATCGTTCTTTTTCAGAGTTTCGTCTCCGCATTACAACCCGTTTTCTCGTTTCTCTTTTCGTTTTAGATTACTCTTTCGTCCGCAACCTGACGAAGCGTCTTGCCTTACTGATTCTTCTTCCACACGGTTGCAAACATTAAAACAAATCATTTAAATAGCATATCCTACGCATCATCAACGAGCTAGCTTCGTTAGTAGCAAGTCAGCGTTTAAAGTGAACGCTAGAGAGCGCACATACAAAGCGTACTATTATCGATTTGACTCCGAATTTATGGCAAGTACCTTTCTCGTTCAAAGCATATTACCTATCGAATTCGACCGTTTTCAGCATTCGCAACATTTCACAGCGTTACTGGCCAGAAATGCATTGAATTTGTTACTAACTTTGAGGTTAACTCTATATTATACTCAGACTTGGAGGAAAACTGGCAAAGAGCTTTACTCAAGTTACAATCCACAACATGGTGTTTGCAAACGTGTGTCATTTATTACAGTTTGGCACAAACAGTAGCCAACGGTAACGCCCATATTTAATAGCGACGCCAGTCCAGCTGTTGCATTTTGATAAGCGCTGCCGGTCATCGCGCCCTCGTGACCTGCAAACGAGTGTTCAGCTTTAAAAGGCACCGTCAGCTGCGCCCCATCTGCTCGCGGTTATGGGTCAGTTTATTTATTTGTTACCAGCTACCGCTGAAACCATATAAATGGGTTGTCTGCCAAAGTTTTGCGTTCATGTTATCATTTGGTTTTACTTCTAAACGCTGTGGACAAAAGTAATCTACAGCGTGACTAGCAGCGATTGAGAATGTAGAAGTGCAGTGTGAAAAGTTGAAGGGGAAGGGGGATGTGAGTAATGCGCGGTACATTGAAGAGTTTTCTAGCGGGATATTGCGCGCCCTTCCCCCACCAACCGCTGGCAGATATCAATCTCTGAAGGCGCAAATTATTATAAGTCACTCTCAGGCCCATACTACGATGCTGTTCTCTGCTGCACTCCTCCTTGTCGGCTGCTTGGGGAGTACGGTAGGACTGGAAAATGGATTGGCGCGAACGCCGCCTATGGGATGGATGTCGTGGACGATTTTCTGGTGCCAAATAGATTGCATCAAGTACCCAGGAAAGTGCATCAACGAGAGAATGTACAAGGATATGGCTGACCGGCTAGGTACGGTAACTTGATATTTGCACAACTCATTCAGCCCTCATCAGTTTTCGATCGCATAATTGAACATAAAATACAAGCATTGCAGTGGAAGACGGATACAAAGATTTTGGCTATAATCGAGTACACATCGACGACTGTTGGATGGAAATGAAGCGAGACAAGACTGGAACTCTAATCGCTGACAGAGACCGATTTCCCAGCGGTATTCAAGCGCTCTCCCGCTATGCAAGTTTTGATTTCAAGTTGTTGTATAAGATTGAATCGAACTTTGGGGACTCGATCTGAATGACGCCACCGAGATACAGCGGTCAGATCAGCATTAATACATAACTCTAGTGCACGCCCTTAAACCTGACCTCTAAAATTGGTTCGTTTTCATTGAGGCCACTTATCCTACTCTATCATTTAGCCAGATCGCACCCTGCTTCACCAAACTTTTCATACACATACCAGCGAACGTTTTACCTTGCATCTGTTTGGAAATAGATGGAATGTATTTCAAGGAAGCTCTGAGGGCAGCTAAAAAAAACAGATGAATGAGAATGAAATTGTGAACATGCTTATCGCGGCTATCACATAAAGAACCTGCTATGTTGCAATTTTCGCAGTTTTAAAATGCAATTATTCAGGACTATTTCACCCAATTACAGTGTTAAAATTTTAGATGCACGCCAAGGGGATACTGTTGGGAATCTACGAAGATTACGGTAACAAAACATGCGGAGGTTATCCTGGCAGCCAATACTACCTGGAAAAAGATGCCAACACTTTTGCCGAGTGGGAAGTCGACTACTTGAAACTGGATGGATGCTACGCCGAAGAAGACGATATGGCGATTGGTATGTTGACTGCCCCCTCCCCCTACTTAATTGGTCATGACTCTTGGCCCCACTGGTTGAGGTTTATATCACATCTATTGGCGCGTATAAAATCTCGATTAACGATCCGGGGACCATTAGCACGTCTGATAATTACCCGAGATATTCGAAAATAGTTTGGAGTACCCTTTTCATATTCTCTATTTATTTTCTATGAACTTTCTCGGAAGCGCTGACGTCCGGTAACGCCATGAGCATTCGTTCATGTTACTCTTTTTTCATCGCTCTATCGCCGACCTGCAAACCCCCAGCGTTTCTTGCAGGTTACCCAGCAATGAGTGATTTTCTAAAAAAAACGGGTCGCGATATTGTCTACTCGTGCAGCTGGCCGGCGTATTTGGAGGACGAGCCAGAGAAGGTAAACATGCTTAACTTTTAAACTGGGAGGCTCACATTTGATCTATTCCTAATTGTACCTGAAAAGAAACAAGTATCTTGAAAAGAAATTTTGACGTTTTGCAATACAAAAACGCATCGAATGAATTGGGCCTTAGTGGTTTCATGAGTGATCACTTCAAGCTTTTCATTACAAATTTTAAGGTCGACTATAACGTGATCGGAAAGTATTGCAATTTATGGCGAAATTATGGCGATATTTCGGCGAAATGGTCGTCGATTCAGAAAATCATTGACTACTACACTGAAAATCAAGATAAACTGATCCCTGCGGCAGGACCGGGACGCTGGCACGATCCCGACATGGTCTCCTTTTACTTTATATTTTAAGATATTGACGACTGATAGAGAGAAAGATTCTTTTACCCATTTGATTATATACTTCATCTAATAACTTTCAGCAGTCTATTGAAAAATCTCTCTCATGATACAAAGTTTAATAGACAACATCAACAATATTAAGTTGTTAAATAAAGCAATGCCATAGAAATGAAGTGTCAGCTATGGCTTCGTGCCCCTTTTTGCAGAGGCAGAGCGCCCCCTCCCACCCACCGGGGCCACGGCTTCATCGCCTTTATCTATAACACGGGCGTAACGGTTAACAAGAATAGCTTCGAAACTGATATTAAACTAAATTAATAAATTGTAACAATTCATGAGAATTAATCGAAGTAATCGTCGCCATCGACACTCGACGTTACATCAACAAAACACTTAAAAATACTGAACCAATTTAACGATTTCGTATCGCGTACTTCACTCAAAGTCGGACTGAAGTGTTAACACTGCGTTAAACAGACTCGAAATTCAGTATGTAATAATAAATCGGGCAACTTTTCAGATCGTTGTGGGGCAAAATACTGTCACCCCAGACCAGTCACGCACGCAGATGTCACTTTGGTCCATCTGGTCGGCGCCTTTGATCATGTCAAACGATCTGCGAGTAATCAAGCCGGTCTACAAAAAAATTCTGCAGAACAGTCTCGTTATCGCTGTTGACCAAGATCCTCTCGGTATCATGGGTCGAATGATCTTCAACGTAAGAGGATAGATTACATTTGATCGTCATGATTGACTTGCTAACGTTTGGTTGTGATTAGCAGTTGAATTATTATTTTTGTTTGGGCACCTACGAGCATGATAGGCGGATGTGACACTGATCGGTGCCTGGGTAAAGTAAAGGGGGGACGGACTAGATTTATAGTGCCCACGCTTTGCACAAGCAAAAAGACTGCATATTCGCAGCGAAAATTATTTCATACCCCAGCTCCATGGATCAAAGTTACAACTCTCTCCTAAGGGTATTTACGCCGCCGCCCGTGCCCCGAGATTTTAAATATTACCTTGTACAACTGACGTTTTTGATTGACCTAGAACAGAATCGCTATTTTATTCACCTTATCACTTTAGAACAGCGATTTCGCAGTTTACCTCAAGCCCATAACGCCAGTTGATACGGACAAAAACCTGTACTCATACGCCGTGGTATTCTTCAATCGCAACACGGACAGATCGGTTCGTTAATATTGTTACATTTCTTGGTCTCATTAAAGTGATGATACGCACTGGGTTAACGATGGTCCAGGTAGGCAGCAGTTTTCTGATAATTTTTATTTCATTCAAAATTACTGCACCTTGTTTAGAATAAACCTTTGACAGTCAGTGCGATCAAGTGCATTTATTTCAGTCGGTGGTGTCGATAATGTACGGCCAACTCGGACTGAACAATCCATTGGGATATTTCGTTCAAGATTTGTGGGAAAATCAGTATTTGGGTTTGAAGCGATCTGTCGATGTCTACGTGGCCACCATTCCACCCACAGGCGTCAAGATGATAAAAGCGACGCTTGCGCACAAATTTTTCATCGACACTCCAACTGCTTGATTAATACGTCGACACTTTTTGATGCAATGCATGACTACAATATCGTTGCTTGACCGATTCAGATTCTTTACTGTATTACTGAAACTTTTGACGCCACTGTTACCTTACTGAAGTTTCTGTTGTCACGTCAGTTTGGTAGCATTCGCAGGCTTCACTTTGATTGCTCATGTTTTGTGCTGGCCAGTGGGCCGGTTTTATGTCGCGTGCTTTGATTGCTCATATTTACCTCAACTATAACCCCTTAGAATGCCTTCTATGATGGAATGTATGAAAAAGTAACATTAGCCCCTGATGTTATTCCTTACTGTCGTTTTACAAAGGAAGCTACATTTCTGTGCCTCGTGTCAGTCACCGGTCGCCACATGTAATGAAAGTGAGGTGTGGAGAGCTAGTTGGTACCAAGTCGCCTCTAATGATGTTCATACATCTGTTGGTGGGGGCGAGGCACCTAATATAATCCCTGTGGAGATGTGGGCTCACTGTTTTTACCTGAGATGAAGCGACCCTAGCGCAACGTGCTGATGATGAGAAATGTATGTGCGGAGGAAGTATTGAACTTTTCATTTGATTGTGGCCCTAAAGAGGGCCGTTGGGATACCGTTTTGGTCAAACGATGACCGTCTACGCGCGTTCACCGCGGATGCGGCGGGCGAGCTGGATGTCCTTGGGCATGATGGTGACGCGCTTGGCGTGGATGGCGCACAGGTTGGTGTCTTCGAAGAGACCAACCAGGTAGGCCTCGGACGCCTCCTGCAGCGCCATCACGGCGGAGCTCTGGAAGCGCAGGTCGGTCTTGAAATCCTGCGCGATCTCACGGACGAGGCGCTGGAACGGCAGCTTGCGGATGAGCAGCTCCGTCGACTTTTGGTAACGACGGATCTCACGCAGAGCGACGGTACCAGGGCGGTAGCGATGGGGCTTCTTGACGCCGCCGGTAGCGGGGGCGGACTTGCGGGCAGCCTTGGTGGCGAGCTGCTTGCGCGGGGCTTTGCCACCAGTGGACTTACGGGCGGTTTGCTTGGTGCGGGCCATGTCGAGAGATCAGCAACAGACTGAGCGTAACAGAACGGCAGTAGACGGCAATCGAGACTGGCGATTCGGACGTTTGAACGCGTTATATTCCGGGCATTCGATCGATGCGCTCGCGATAGATGACCGGCGATTGGCGGACGCGAGCGGATCCGATTCGTCGGTGCAAAAGTGGCGGGAAACGGGGGATTGCGGAAACGCTGACCGGATGGCGCGCGTCTGTTTTGTCGACAAGGGGCGCGCGCGCACGCGCGATTACGAGTTTGCGCGGGAATCTTTGGTGCTCTATGAATTGCAAGCGCAGGCGCGGATGATTGACATTCCCTAGTGAAACAATAGCATGCATCATGAACGGCAAGCGCGGGCGTGGATGAGTGACAGTTCCTGACGGCACAATAGCTGACAGTCCTCTCTATCGGTATTCACAAGAGAAGTCGTACGGCTACTACCGTAAGGTGTATCTGTAAGGCATGGACAACTGCAGTGCGTTCTGTTGGCTGTTGAATGTTATCGATTCAGCATCTAGCATTCCTTAGTGGAGCAACTTTGCAGCAAATGATGCGTTAACTGTTGAGCGTTAGTGTGCTTTACTGTGTACATGATAATACACAATAACATAAAGCGGCTAGTGGTATTTCGCGTGACTACCTCGAGTCAAACTGCCCTAAGCACTACCTCAATGGTGAAAATGTAACTTGTGTTGCAGACTACCTCAAGCATCTAAATATCATGAAGGCTGTTTCAGTGTCCGCTACCAGTTAGTGGACTATGTGGCATGACCCCCATATCTCCAACCTGTTCACACATGCTTGACACTAGAACCCCGGTACCCTATATCTATCGACACCATCATATAACTGTGCAATAGAGAAAATAAGTGCATACAAGTCACAGCGACACGAGAGAACGACTTTTCATTTATTGGTGGCCCTAAAGAGGGCCGTTGGGTTTCAAGTTTGACTCGCTGAGCCGATTTACTTGGCGGGCTTCTCGGACGTCTTCTTGGGCAGAAGGACGGCCTGGATGTTGGGCAGGACACCGCCCTGAGCGATGGTCACGCCCGACAGGAGCTTGTTCAACTCCTCGTCGTTGCGCACCGCCAGCTGGAGATGGCGGGGGTTGATGCGGGTCTTCTTGTTGTCACGGGCGGCGTTGCCGGCCAGCTCGAGCACCTCAGCAGCCAGGTATTCCATGACCGCGGCGAGGTACACGGGGGCGCCGGCACCAACGCGCTCGGCGTAGTTGCCCTTGCGCAAATGACGATGGATACGGCCGACGGGGAACTGAAGTCCGGCTCGGCTGGAGCGGGTCTTGGCCTTTCCCTTGGCCTTTCCTCCCTTACC
>NIUQ01003473.1:0-17257 GCA_002796945.1 Plectus sambesii
AAATTAAAGCATCTACCTGCTGAGTCTTTGGCTTTTTTCCCATGTTTTAGATGAGGATCGCTTCTCTTCTAATATGCAGTGAGAACGACAGGATGCTGTAAAAAGTACGGATATAGTTCAAAAAATCTGGCAGCTATTTCAGTCGAAGTCGAGTCTGTTTTCGCGTCAGAGTGAAAAACTGGAAACAAGAAAATTTGGTCATCAACTCTGTAAGTGTATTACAGAACTGTCTACTACTGCAAGAAAAAAATTTCATGTAGGTTGCGTTTCGTTAAACTATCGGCCCATCTACATACAATTAGGACCATTTTAATAAAATTTATACTAAAAATTTCATTTTTCGATCATTTATATCAACCTTATAATACCGAACAGAGACTCAGTTTCTTTCGTGAAACAATTTACTGTTTCTAAAAAGCTGAACCGTTCACACGTTAGCTTTTCACTAAGATTAAATCAAATTAGAAAAGAGCCAGATTTCGATACTCATCGGCGCAGCGTTCCATGAAAATTATCCGTAAAGACTGAAGTGAGTACAATCAGGCGCCACGAGTGCAACATTTTAGTAACTAAGGGAGCGTGTAATTATTGTTGCCACCAATACTTCAATATCGATTTTAAAATTTTCAACTACGCCTAGGCAGCAGCTGAGAGTTGCGCATGGTATAATTAATAACTCCACTTTTGCGCACAGAATCAATCCAAGAAAAATTATTTACCACCACGCCCATCCGCTGCGAGCGATAAGTGCTCACTATACTTTCCTCGCGACTGGACTCACAGAATTATACCGTGAGACATTTTCTCCATCCAATTTGATTTAAACGGCATACTGCATGAGATACAGGGCCACGTGTGCAAATGACGACGGTATGCTGCTGCATCGTGTTTATTTGTTCATGATAAGGTCGGTTATGTTGGCACTGTCGTTTCCTGCGTAACTCTAGCAAAGATTTTTGAAAAAGCAACGAGCGTAACGGTGGCGCGGCGATTTTAATTCTGAAACGACTCTCCTAGCACTTTCCTGTACAAACGTGAGACGAGGTTCCTACCCACGTCCCTATGGCACAAAAGAAAATTTATGAAATCAAAATCCACTAAAAAGCTTTTCTGTATGTCAGTTGATTTTTCATTTAGATGATTTAGCAATTTTACTATCAAATTACTACGTTAATAAAAATAACCAAGTTTAATCAATCACTATTGCAGGCTGCTCATTATATTCAACAGGCCTTTGGAAGAGTAACGTTTTTGATGCTAAAGATATTATAGAGAAACGTTTCCGTTCAAAACGTCAATTCAGGAAGGCATTAGTTCTGAACTCAAGTAGTGTTGTACATAAAGCGCAGTTACGCTTTTCCGGTAATCAATTTCGACTCAGCGCTACATGTTGCTAAGCTACCTTACGAACACAGAGGTGGACACCAGTCGGCGGCTTGAAGCGGGAGTAACATACCACAAGGAGACTAACCTGGGCCATATTTTTCCTGGTTGAAATTAAATAACAAGACACAAAAATATGAAGTATGTGTATCACGCGTACAAACGCCAGAGATGGGATCTTTATCGAATAATTCGCCTTCCTGTCCAAACGACATTAGTATTGACGATGCCAAGTCGTGTTGTGTGACACTATGAACTTCAAACTAATACCATTTAGCCTTAGTAAATTTTCAGAAGGAGGGCAGTAGTCTTCGTACATTTCAGTACATAAAGTGTTCAGCAGCAAGCCTGAGCAATAGGTAACATTTATTCTGATGACTGATAAAGTTGCACACCGTTTTCACTGATGGACAGCACCATTTGATTTTTCTCTTCCGTGACAATGTTAGTAACAATGGCGCGCACCAAATTCAAATCGTCTTCGCCTTCCCTTGTCAGTGGTTGCAAACGAATTGAGCAGTTAACGACATATGTCCATGTCTTGCCCAGGTATCCGACGGCAATAGTTTCAGACCTGCGATTGGCTTCGTCGCCATTGCCAGTGGATTCCGTATCTTCTTCGTATCTGCAGTAGTAACATAATGATGAGCTGTCACATTCTTTCAAGCCATTATTTTCATGCCTCAAAAAATTCGACCATTTCAAGCAATTCAGGATACTCAAATGATGACCATTTTTATTTAAATTAAAGCAAATGTAAATTTTTGTTTCACTTAGCGGTTGAAGTTTGTGCGTACCGTCGAAATAGTCGTCTACTGACAATGGCGGGAATGTGATATTCTCGGGCGCACTGCGCGATTCGGCTGACCAACTGATCGACGTCTTGCTGATCGTCTACATCCAGCAGCGCATCGATGCCATCAATGCACAACTAAAATAGAGCAGGAATGTTCGCCGATTCAAAGGGTTCATGTCGGAACGTATCGGGAAAAGTTGAAGAGGTATACGATAACTCAAGTCGACAGTTTTGATCGCTATAAGAAGATATACAGTATTAACTAGATAATTTGCACAAAACGAAATTAAATATCTTAGATGGATAGCATTCAAAAGATTTCAAGATGGCACCACTTCCCCCTCGATGTCCACCTCAGCTTTGAACTAAAATGAACCACTGACAAGAGCTAATCGCGACTCCTTCTCATCCGATCGGTCCCAATAGAGTTCGTCGATACGATCCAGTATTTTTAGCGCGTCCTCCGCGCCTCTTGGCGTAATTACTGTAATGCGTTTCAACGCCGACGCCACCGCCTGATCGAAAGCCGTCGTTGACTGATCGCTGCAATATACGACGAATGTTTGACAATCAGTCAAATTCGACCGTACCTGCTGCAGTCAACGGGCGATGAAGTAGAGACGGACGCCTCGACCATGCCAACGAGTCGCAGAACGCTCAACTTGCCGTCTAAATCGATGAGCAGGACGCGATGATTGGCGTGCTGGGAGACGCACTCGACTACGGTAGTCATCAGCAGCTGGGACTTGCCGCTGCCAGGCTCGCCTAACAGCTCGAGCAGTCGGCCGGGCTGAATGTCGGGCAGAACGGTCAGCTTCACTCGCTCTTCTTCGATCGATCGCAATCGGCCCAACATCTCGGCCGCCGTCTCCGTCTCCATCTTCGCTTGGAGCAGAAATATCGTGTCGGACTGCGCAAAGTGTGGCCTATTCGTTAATACTATAAGTCTTATACCAACGAGCGTTATTGTACTCGCGCATTTTTGATCAGTTAGATTAGATTAAAACTGAATTAATTAGCAGGCAATTGCTGGAATGGTCACTGAATAAAATAAAATAAATCTCTCTGAACATCAAAGTCGATGATTATGTAGATAAACGGCAATATCATGTCTAAAATTACTGTATCATCAGTCTCGATAACAGTCTCAAGTCTAATAACTCTCAGCCTCCTTACAGCTTCAAAATCTAAGCAATTCCTGCTTACAACTAAACGATTTTATGAGACAATCTGCCTTTTAGAAATCGCAATCTCGCAAATAATCAGACAATGAAGCAAACTGAATGCATTTTGTGGCTCAGTAAACAAAGTACTCAGTTGTGGCAGGTTGTTTTCACCAGCCTTCGAGCGTGCGATTTGCAAAACTGAATGATTGCATTGATTTACTTTCTGACAAAAGCGAAGAAACGCCACTGTCGACTGGCGATGCAAAAGTTCGTACAAATGACAATCAACACTAATTAAAGACAGAAAAATAGGAACAGCAGCACGAGATTTCGAGAAACTGGACAGCATAGACTATGAGGATAATAAATCAACAACAATTAAAAAAGTACTGTTGACTACAACATCGCATGCTTTCAACAGAGGGTATTGAAATTACTTTGCGGTTTGAGCATGTAGCAGGAAAGATTTCGAACTAGAGTACTGTGCTATTTGCGAACTGCTGAGCTGACTGGAAAGAGAAGATTGTGCGTGACTCTATTCACTTTGTCACACGTTTTCGTAAAGGGAGATCAAATAAACAACCGGACAAATTCTGATCGAATAGCAATAAACGAGTTGTTAACAGAGAAAACAGAATTGGCAATATCATCTGTATGATGCACGACATGTTTATCATGAATTTGATCCGAGCAAAGCTACACGAAGAAATATTAAAGCAACAATTCAATGACTGATTGCAACTGAGTGGTTGAATGGCGTGGCGCAAGAAGGTGGCGCGAACAGTGAAAGCGCACGTAATGTTTATAAAGACGCGTCCTTCTGACCCAGCGCGCTTTTAAGTTATAGACAGTTTCTATTGCGACTTTATGGCCGCGTCTTCACATCCTCGCACCACCTGACTACGTCACACCCTTCGAGTTATATGTAGTCATTTATTATGCTTTGATCTCACATTCAACTGGAAAAAAAGCTAACACCCTTTGCTGATATCAACACATTCCAATCGACAACATAACAATCAACTAAGGAATAATAACAAATAACGTATGACTTCAATCCGTGAAAGCAATAACACATTAATGACCAGAATGAAATCAATGGCTTTTCTAGAGTATACACAGATGTGCATAACCACCGCGCTATTAAGGTCGTTTGCCCGAAATTAGCACTTTGCACTGAAGACAAGTATTTCAATTAAAAATAGCGAAGATGAGCGCAGTGGATAAATTGCCGTTATGCGTTGAGACGTGAACGCGACTCCTACTGTCACACTCAAGCTTGCCGCGCCGGCAACGCTCACTTTATTATTGATTCTTTGTTCAAGGTGAGACGCGACGGATGGTCGTTCAACGACTATCCGTACAAAATAGTAAGTAAACAAAAAGTATGACCTTAATTTAGCACAAGAGACTCATCAAAGTGGAAGCAGACGATCGTCGTTGTCGCTGTCGGCGGCCGGATGAAGGCGTTGTGAAACGGGACCTCGATTAAAGTCTTCGCGTCCCAGCAGCTGCGCGTCGTCCGATTGATTGTGGTTGGCGCCGAATGTCGATCGATCTCCCCCACCTACCATGTCATCGTTGTACGCGCCCCGACCCGTCACTCTTCCCGCCTTTTCCTGCAAACACAAGTTAAAGCCTCAATTAATTCTATTTTCACAGACTAATAGTGCAAACTCCTTGCGTAAACCATGGCAAAAAATTTAAATGTATTCATTGTAATAATGCAGAGGCGTGTTTGTTCTATTTATAAAGCGTGATTTATAAAGGTTAAACTGTTGTGATGTAATTAAAAAAAGTTTAAAGAATATGATATTTCTTTTAAAGATAACAAAGCAGGCAATCAATGAAAATCTGACCTGGATCGAGTTATAAAGATAACACCAAGTGTTGTAGTTTGGAATCTGATCGAATCCACGAGCGCCCTTTGCCAGACGATTGTAGAGGAAGCCGAAAATCAAGTAGAGAAGCCCAGCAATGAGAAGACTGCAATTAAAATAAATTTCGCTCTATGAAACTCATCGACTAATAATTTAATTTGACGAATGCAAAATTGACGCAAAGTTATTGAATTCGTTTTATCGACAATATCAAAGGATTGAGACTTGCAGGTTATAATAATTGTTCGCTTACATCATAAACAGTGTGCCAAAGAAAGATCCGCCACTTGATTCGCAAGTTTCTTTGGACGTAATGAAGAGAAGCAAATGATTCGGATCACTCTGAATTGGCTTTTGAAGCGTCGGCTGAAAAAATAATAATTGTGACAATCTCATTCAGCATCTCTGACGTCTCATAATCTTCCTAAACGTTAACAGATATTTTGAAAGTATTTTCTGCCCATAATTTTTAATTAACAATTGAAAAGATCTAATTTTATTTTCTTATTCTTAGCCAGTTTATAGTTATATTTCTGACCCATAGTTACACCGCAAATTCGATCCAACAATATCAAATTTATTTGATACAGCTACAATTGTTTTGAACACGAGAGTTTGCTCTGATGCCATGTATTTCGTTAGCTATAAAAATGCCGATGCTGAAATAAAAAAATACTATGCTAAACATAGCAAATGACATTTATTACTCTGGGAGCATAAACACAGCTTAAGCAAACGTACAGTTGAAAAAGAAGAATCGCAAATGAACACTATTGTGGCGCTCCTCTTATTTCCAGCACTGTCGGACGCGTTAATTAGATCGCCACCCGAATAGCTGAGAGACATCCACTGTTCTGCAAAGAATAACAAAAATCGGTGATAATCGTCAGCTGCTCTGACCTAAATATTGCTACGAGCCTGAAATTTGCTTGCGGGTCTCGGGATTGATTTCAATGTTCACAGTTGCTATCCGTGCTCAGTCACTTTTTATACAAAAATTCAAAGAACAGCGGTTATCCCTAGCTTTGAGGAATGGACTGGAAATTGCGTTTAGCTGCACGTGACAAGCCGAGCGCGAATAATCTCAATTAATATTGTAATGAACTGAACGCTTAGTGACCTTGTTATAGGCAGCTAATAACAATCAACGCTACATTTCCAAGAGCTTGGGGCGACCGCAGTTGCACGTGAAGAAATGCTGTGGAAATATCAGTGATTGCTAATCCCCAAATATTGATCATACCAAGCGCCTAACGGCAGTATGCGGAAATGTATCACAGCAATGCGATGATACATTTCCGCATACTGCTATTAATCGTTTGTCTGATGATCACTCCATGTATCCGAAATTAAACCAATAATAATATACTCCCCAAGTGCTTACCACAGAATAAATAGTGGGTTTAAGTTACTCAAGGAGAGCTCTGGACACTACTCCTCTTTCGACCAAAATTTTAGCTCATAATTAGACGTGAAAAAACTTACGGTTGCCCGATAGAGTGACACTGTTGGCGTTTAAGCGTCCAAACGCAACTGGCGGCTTTCCAGTTTCTTGCAAAACGACAGCTGCTTCCTTTCCTTCGGCATTGGCACAAATACCCAAATTCACCGTCGTCGTCGTCCCCGAGCCGACGGTTAAGCTGCAACTGCGTCATTCACAAATCTCGCAAATCATCATTATCACAGCGTTTCCATTCGTACACCATTCTTAGCTAGGAGCAACTCGCTCGCAACGCTAATTTTAAGGAGAAACTCTTAGCTGTCCAGATTCTATCGTTAATTTCAGGTGCACGTGACAATTACACTGCAAATCATTTTATTTCATAATCTGCGCTTCCCGCTAAGCAGCTCTGTGTGTACCTTGCTGATAATAATCTACGATATTTTATTTAGAATTACAAGCGACAAGCGTTTAACTAAGATGCCAAAGCATTAAGTACTCGGCGTCATCAACGTTCAACTTTATCTGCTATATCTTTGCATAGACAATGAATTTAATGATGGTGTAATAGAATCAAGAGAAAAACACACGTCTGCTTTCGACTGGCGAGGCGTTCCAGTCGCACTTTGAGCGCGTCGTCGACGTCTTTGTCAAGTACCCACTTCTCGCAGTTCGACAAGTGTGGAAAACTGCTGGCGCTCGAATGCCGCACTGTTATCGCGGTGAGCACGGTTAGAAATAAAAGAGCTCGCATCGTAACACCTAAAATTATAATTGGTGCTTGGACTTTGTTCAGAAAAACGCCATAGGGCTGCGCGCATTATTATTGATTTCACTAATCTTACAATTACCCATTTCAATGCATCCCTACACGAATGATTTGATCTTTATTCAGTTGCTTCAAATTCACTAAAATATTTTCGCTTGATATCAACAATAAAACGCAACTAGAACCCAGTCACTTCAACAGACAACAAATACTGGGGATTTGAACAACGCTATTTTGTCGATAAGTACAATGCGCCACCAAAGTTGCAGGAACAAACCAATATCCAAGTCTGCGCCTGCGCCTGCAACTAGGCTATGCTAAACATCTAAAAGAGATCACAAATAATCCTTCCACATTACTTAGTAAATACTGAATAGTATCGGGCACAAGTACGTTAAAATACGGCTTCATGCATCTTCTTCATGCATCAGCACAAATGTGAGAATTGCCCTGAAACAGGTATATTGATGTGTGGGGTGGTTATGTGACCCTACTCCACGCATGCATCTTATTGGAGATTCTTAATCGCTCTCTTAAAGGTGCTCTCGCCTCCATTTTCCGTCTTCTCTTTATCTATGACTGAGCGTACACTAAAATAACATTAAATACCTTAGTCATGATCAAACAGGTATTAATAGTGTCGTAACAGTAGTGTAACGCATTGTTGTGATATAACGTCACTATACGCGCTCGTTCTGTCTCGCTTTTTGTCGGTCGGTGGGACGGTGGCGTGAAGCGTAGAATCAGAACAACGAAAACGAAAAACTCAACTTCGATATATTTCGGCTATCGGGTCGGCGCTCAAGTGTGCTCTATTTTATATGCGATGGAGAGCAAAATCTAATAACCGCTCATTGTCCTAACTGAGGCTTTGACTGGGCCTTCTTCAAGATCTTCAGTAAGCGAACACAGGGAACAGCGCCAGCAGAGCTCGTCGTCCTGGAACTCAAAAGAGCCGCTATGGTGTCATTCAGCTTGACCATCGTGCGACAGTAAGTCTAAGGATGCCAATTTTTATGATATATTCGTAATGCTATTGAAAGCTAATTTGAGTTATCGTTGAAAATCGCTTTTTCCAGTTCTACAAACAGTTCTCAAAAATAGCCACGAACATGTACTCAATTTTGCATTAATTTGCGCTTATTTTAAATAATGATTGAAAAGGTTTCATTCTCAATTGTCTTCGATAATTCTACATCGCTTCTCGAAGCAATTTTGCTCGCTGCACGTTTCTGTGATTGATTACAATGATATCGATAGTAGGCCTTTAATATCAGTTAAACTTTTGCTTTTGATGATTTCAATCGATCGCACTCTAACAGCAAACATTTTCCGGGTATGTAATGTTTCCAATTACGAACGCCTCATCCTAGCAGCGGTTACAAATGGAAGTGCATTGCGTGCGATTCTGCTCGTGTAGAAATGAAGCCAGCTTCCATACTAATGCATATATCACAAATCTCATATTTGAACGCACATAACCGGCCAGTTTCTCCGGATGTAGTTATACTTTATTAAAGCATTAAGTGAAGCAGTCCATATTGAAGTTATTTTAACTAAATTCACTGTTGATTGCTAATCGGGATAATCCATAGATTGATTTAAAATGTGAAAGTCTCGTTACGTTTTAAAACTATTATGAGTACGGTAGTACTTAGTGGCTTAGTTGGAGTGGTACATTGCGGATGGGCGTTGGAGGGCCATGCTTCTCACTTCTACTACTGCTAATGTATTTTTGATTCTTTATTGTAAAGAAATTCCAATCGAGCATCATTGCGTCAAACTGATTGTCAAATATTGTCCTATTCCTGTAGAACCGCACATTATTCATCGTTTGTCGGGAAAGTATTATTCTTCCTCCATTCGAACGTAATACAACGGTTGAGTCACGCCATGGACCGGAGCGTCAAGGGATCGAAATTTCATTTTGTTGACAAATCAGTCTGGCATTTTTACTGTACTAAGCTCTACTGCGATTTCGCGAAATATGGTCGTATAAGTAGTGCCAGATCGACCTATATGTACCACAATTACGCTCGGGAGAGAGCTGTTAAAATGTTAGGTAACGAAGTTCGGATCGCGGATGTTAGGGGGCGTGAATCATACCTGATTGAACATAATCAAGTTTTGAGGGCTCCTCTAGCGCTTGAAAGGCTCCCGTTGAGGCCCTATCCAGTACTATCCGGCATCGCGCCTCTTATGCTTTGTCTACAATCCCTCCCCCTAGTTAATGTTACCAAACGTTCAAGTAATGCATTTAGATTCAAGATCATATCAATACAAGTCCTAATTAAACAAATTGTTAATTGCAGCGGCGAAACGGCGGCGAATGCGAATTCGATGATTCAAGGACAGATCGATGAGCCGTTGAACGAAAAGGGGCGAAATCAGGCGCGACTGCTGGGACAGTCGTTCGCGAAGCTTGGCCGGCCAGCGTTCACGCACGCCTTTTCGAGCGATCTGCGCAGGGCGAAGGAAACCTGCGAGATTATCCTCGCTCATCACGTCGGCCCTGTACATTGCGCTATAGAATGTGATAAACGAGTCAGGTACTGCTTCTTGCCTTCCTTTTACGTCTGCGTTACTGCAGCTGTTCAATTAAATGCCAGCGATACTAGCTTCTTTCTTCTGAATTTTTACTTTAAATTTATCAGTGAGTACGAAAACTTTTTCATACATTGCGCTTATGCATATATTTTTTGCGCTGATGATGAAATGAGCGTTTAAAGTTGCAGCGACTGGAGGATTTTGATGGGGGGATAGCGTAATTGATTTGTTTTGTACCTCCTGTCGCGATGGTCGCCCGGTGTGACGCGCACACTGTACGATATTTGTCTGAATTATTGCTTACGCTGAAATTGCGTTTACCAAAGCTTTTGAATATTCGGCGCAATATGAGCGATAGCGGAAGTGGAAGAATAATTGCATAGGTAGGGCGCAGATTAGTGCAAGGAGATGGTAAAGTGCACTGGTTACTATTCGCTGTTGACTGTCGTACCCGAATATTCTTCGCACCACATATGGCACACTTTACATTTTTTCTCAAATTAGGTACGTTTGTGTCGAGTGCATAGTGAGACGGGTAGATTGGGCTGATACTCAGTCAGATTAGGATGAGTTGGGGAAATTGGCTCGGGTTACGGCAGAAAAGACACGGAAACTTTAAGAAGATGCGTAGTATTTTGACTTTGCACTTTCGCGAGGGGTGCAAAGTGCTTTAGAAGGCGGAAGTAAGGCGCACTCGTGGTTTTCACTCAACAAGGCCGTGTTAAACTATAAAAATGGACTTTTTATTCGACGTGCGAAGCATATTGCCGGATTATATCATCTCTCTTTATTTTTATGATGAGTAGATTGTTACGGACTTATGCTCTTTGTTTGTTGCAAAAGCATAGAAATGAGAAGTCAGTATCGAATTTAGCACATGGAATAACGCTTTTTTGGAGGTATAGACAGCGGTGTTATGTGACATTGGCGGCGTTGATCAATAGCCTTAGCTACGCTGTGTAAAAATGATAGATTTTTACCGCAATTAAATGCAGTCGTATTAAATATTTTGTTTACCAGTTATCATATTTATTCATTGCAGTCGCGTTGATCTTACCGCATGCTTGCGTAGGATAATAGCAATAATTTTATCACACTAATCGCCGTTTTAAAACGATTCAAGTAGACGTTTCAATACAGTATATTCATCTGTTGCAATACAATTTCGTAATCAATTCTCCACGAAACTCGAAGATGCCTGCTGTTTGCGCAGAAACTGAAGACATTCCTCCATGAATGAAATAAAAATATGACGATGAAGTATTTTTCTTGCGTTATCAACAAAAATTTTATGAACTGCTTTCAGGGAACGGTCATACGGGACGCTTGAAGGAAAGGCTGTAACTTTCCTAAGGAGTGAAGCAAAAAAAGCGAATTTGAAGACGCTGGACTACGTATGCCCGGGTGGAGAAAGTCTTTCAGAGCTTATGGCCAGAGCTATAGACTTTTTCGATGATATGTGCAGGTAACGCCCGACGTCGCACTCGCACAATTAATTCTATAATTTTTAACGTTTCTGTCTTCTACTGCTTGCAATAGAGTTGATCCCGGATATATGAGACTTAATGACTTCCCGCGTACCATGCTAAAAATGAAAACGAGTGGCTGTTTGGCGTTTCTGGAAAATGGGGAAAAGCCAGATGTGATTGAGAATATTTTGAAATTTTATTTCCGAAGATAACGCTCTATTCCAGAGCGCATTCTACAATTAGGTGAAAAATGTTTAATTTACAAACATTACGTAACTTTTTGTAATTACTTTGGTGCGACCAAATAGAAAAAATGTGGTGTACCGAAAAGTGAATACTGCAGGCGGTTGGAGCGCGAGGAACAGATGTCGGTGCCACAGCGCATGCGCCACTCGAGCAGTGGACGGAGGATCGCTCGTCTCACCTCGTCGACGAATATGCCCGTGTGGCGCGAGGAGGACGCCATGCCCGACAGCGCCTTCGAGCAGCAGGTCGGTCGCATCTTTTTCTCCGTATTCATTTTGTTCAAATGGATAAAGAGTAACTAGCATCCAATCTGCGTTCTGTGGGAGAGTGCGATATAATGTAACGTATATCAACATTCTCCATTTAAATTATACCAGACACTGTTTATATTTATATCCCTTATAGCGACTACGCTTGGTCGATTCAGAATTTGCCGCCTTTTATAATTAGTCCTAATTTCTTAGTCAGTAACAGAGAGCCTCAGGGATCATCGTAACACGCTTAGTGTGGAAAACTAAATTGAGCACGTTTGCTGCGGCGTCCACACTAATAATCGTTATCTTTACGTACCAACACTTTATTTTCCTGTTACTGACCAAGAAATTATGACAATATTGTATAGAGCAAAGTCGCGTATATCTATAATCTTTCATACCAATCAAAATCCGCCACTCCTCCATTTACCATTTTATACGATTACTTTGGTTTCTTCTTTAGGACGGCGACATGCACTTTTTTATGGACACGCCGCCGTTGCCGACCGAACCGCCGTCGACGGCTCTGGCGCCCGCCAGCAGTATGGACAGCGGGCTACCGGCCGATTTCGACGAGGTCGACATCACCCGAGGACGTGCCACTAGCGAGACTGCCTGCGAACTTGACGACGGTATGATTTTTATTATTATTCATCTTCCCTCTGTGATTTCATTAAAATCTTGTTTTAAAAGTAATGAGATTTCTTAGTTTTTGAATAAGTTTATTTTTCAATTGTTTTTAAAGATGTTTCTGTTTTAGTTGTAGAAAACATTGCATTTTAATTTGATAATTTTTGAAATTTAAATGCTTTGCCAAATAGAGTAATATATTTTACTTAATGCTAGTATTTTATATCATTGCACGAGCGAATCTTTAATCAAATAATATTAAACCCTTGTTTGTTAGGATATTTCTCATTTTGTGAATATTTTACGACTAAATTTACTCTATTTTAATATTTTGGGAAAATGATTCATTACATTAATGCACTCTGAGACTGGAGGCGTGGGTAGTGCAGTGGAGTTAGACGCATGATTTTTGGTTACTTTCCAACTTCCGCGCGATTTAGCCATCTTAGCTCTTTTATTGCATGCCATCCAGAACGAGAAAGAAGTATGCAAAGATGCGACAAAGTTAGATCGCTTGATTTACGCATTCCAAAAGAATTGCTAAAGACGCATCGCGTGAATGGCCATTTGTTCTCAATCAGTCAGTAAACACTTTTTAACGTTGTAACTAGTGGATTATATATTTTAGCCTTAACGAACGGCAACGGTGCGGACGGTGGAAGTGGCGGAAGCGCGAGCGATCCGACGTCGGGTACGGAGGCGATTGCGTGCGGTTCGACGTCGTCGTGGTGGCTGACGGTGGCGCAGCGGAAGGAATCGACGCGGTCGTTGGGCGCCTGCAGCGACGACTCTTTCTTCCCCGAAGTCGACGCTCACGTACTGCTCGGTAAGCAAGGGCTAATAACTTTTTCGGCGCAACGGCGCTCAGCAGCTTTTATTCGCTGATTTCTTCACATATTTTATGGTTAGAAACGCCGTCCATGCGTTTTTGATCACTTTTGTTCAGTTACCAAATGCAGTAGTTTCGCATCTAGTTAGAAGCTGTATTTATCCCGTATCTATGCATTGGCGCTTATTCGGGACCGTTTTACATGCAAGCTTTGGATATTGGAATATTAACAGAGCGTAGTTTGATTCAACTGTACATTATTCAAGCGATTCATATGAATTATACACACAATGGATCGGTCTCTAGCAAACGTCAAAGCTCTTTGCACCATATTTGGCGACTGTATGACTGTTCGTTTTTCGCAAAAGCGCGGTAGAATCCGTAAAGAGCCCTGGAATTATTAATGAGCATAAACAGATGATAAAATAAACAAATAAGGAAGATTAATTTTCAGTTGCACACGGCGGATGGATACGCGAGCTGCTGCGTCATTTATGCGAGCTGAATTCGCTGCTGCATCGGCCGGCGGCGCTGCGCAGCTCGCCGAACACCGGCGTGTCGCGCTTCATGATCACGATCGACGGCGGCGTGTCCGCCACCTGTCTCGAGCTCCACAACAGGGACCATCTCCTCGATTCGTAGTTAATCCTTTATATAGTTTTTTATCGACCCTTTTTTCATACGCCAACCATGAAAAAACCCTAATCACCTTTCCTAAAGAAAATTGACTCTTTAAATGCATAGCACTGATTTCCATGCGTGAGATTATTGTGTGTTGCTGCTGGTTTACGGGCAATACTCATTTCCAGTGGAAATAGTATGGGTTTTTTAGTGGTTGGCGTTGATGACTATCTATGAATGCAGCTGTCACAGTGCCTCTCCAATTGGAATTTTCTTGCTTTTACAGTTGAATATAGGAACATAGGAAAATTCTGGGTATAATCCAAAGTTATCGAATACAACTTTAAGAATATCTTTTTTGCTGCTCAGTTGGGTTTTTAAAAAATAAAAAATTACTCTGACGCTTTGAAAGTCAGAGTTTCTTGTCTGGATACAATGTTGTTTAAATTAGAAGCCATACTTACTCAAGAGCATAATGAGCCATTGCAATATTGTGGAAGCACTGTGATACGCCGATTTAGTGCCACTAGTCTTTCTTTTTTTGATGTATCGCCGTCGAATACGTCCATCTTAGCCAATGCTAAAATGATGTACCTTTTTTAGCACTGTCGATAAACTTTTTTGCCCCTAAAAGTAGTCCGCCCTCTTTTGCTTTTTGCTCTAGTTCCTGCCACTTTTTAGGGTAGTATTTATGATTATATTTTTATTGACTTTGACTCTGCTTGTTGTATTGCGCTGCATATTCTATAAGGTCTTCTATTTGACGTTCTATCTGAGGTGTTTACGGTACTGCGCCTCGTGATAGACGACATTGCTTTTCCCCAAACGTGTCACTGTATCCTGCGTCAACTTTATCTTCCCTGTAGGGGGCTGGCCTTCTGGGAGTAGCCAAAAACCGCTCCGGGGCGCATTTTAAGTTAAAAAACTGCGGATAAGAATTGGTCGCGAATATTTGGGTTACCATTTTTCTTGGATTCGAGAATGAGCTGAAACTCTGCTTGAATTCCTAAAAACACTCTCTAAACCCCGTGTCTACCGGTGCCGTTATCTATTTTACTCTTTACCACTCGAAGTAGGGATTGTATAAAAATTACCTACCTATTTTCGGTCTTTATTGAAAACTCTGTATGCCTTCAAAATAAAATAGTCGATTCAAGCATCGAACTACTTTATGATGATTAAAAAATTGGCTTCAACAATGATCTTCAGAGTCGAATAGTCGAGGACATAATTTTAATATCAACCCATGAAGGAGGAGGGGGCGGTTTTCGGCTATTTCCGTTACAGGTAATTTGCCTCTGTATTTGTGATGTGGTGCCTCGGTGTTGGCAACGCTCTTTGCCTCTTGAATCAGTGCGGTCCTTTCTTCATTTTTGTTGCATTTAACTTGAGTCATACTGCAAGTTCTTTTGCGACGTTTCGAGCGACTCCTCCCTTCATCAGTGTTCCGTGTATCTCTTTTTTTCATTTCTCTAGGCCTTTTAGGATTATCAATGTCTGCTAACGATTGATCTTCTTGCCGTAAGAATTTTGTTATTGTTATTGTTTTTGTTTGAGTAGGAAGCTGTGTGTGGGATGCGTCTTTCGCCGAGTAATTTAAGGCGATCGAAATATTGCTTCGTTGCGCTATGATTTTTAGACGTGGACGCGGAAGCTGTGCGGAACGATCGGAATCATAGCAACTTCCCAATCGAATTGATGGCAATTTTGCAAATTTCTTCCGAAAATCGGTCAAAACTCGAGATATTAGGTAAATTATTGTATACAATCTGAACTGTAGAGATAAATTCGAAAAGCCGATGATATTCTGCCCTCACTTTTCGAAAATAGAATGCGCACGCTCTAGGAATTTTAATTAGTACCAAGCCTGAAGAAGGAACTGCCACCGATCCGTGCCCACGTTTCTTTTCCCGCTTTTCTTTATTCCCTCTCATCCTACGCGTACAAAATGCTCCGATGACTACTAGTACCCCTCAACTTTTCATCCCCTTTGTTTCACATTTGATGTTAGGACTCTTGACAATTATTGCATGCGCATATATATTTTTATTATCGGCGCTAACGCAAACAAATCCTTTCGAAATGGATTTAGTGAAGTTCATTTCATTCGGGTGTAGTCTTGGGTTTTCTTTAGTTGGCACTTGGATGATAACAAATTGAAAGTAAGAAAATAATTCAACTCATTGAGAAAATGTGAAGACTGTTTCTTAGGAGTTTTTGTATATTGCTGTGATTTTGTTGCTGCTAACGGGAGCGTTTTTTTTGCGGCGTACGCGTTGGTTGTTTTTTTAAAAAAGGATATACGGTGTACGCTTGAAATTCCTTGATATCATTTTTTGGTTTCGATTAGGCGACGAGAAAATGCAGACGCAGATGATCCTTTACATTGTACGGTCGGCATACCTGTTTCATTTTCAGTTTTTTGCACAATTCTTCGCTCATTGTTGAATATTCTGCCTATTGCTTTATCTCTGCGTTAGATCATTGGGATCTGGTTGATTTAATTTTGCGGTAACTATGTCGCGTTGTGGCGCATGGCGATATTGCGGAACACGTTTCTATTGACGCAAGCAATGCGCGCAGGTGTGTACGGTGGTTTCAGTCGTTCAGACTTTTTAAATGTGTTGTCTACTCGTAATTTCTTCGTTAGTAAGGTGAAGTAAGATTAATAAGGACAAGATTCAAGCGAAAAGTCAAATAGTGGCACTGTTAACGCGCCCTTCCATTTTGTGTTTATGACGGAAAGCGTTGATCCCGCGACGATATGTGTGCTCAATCGAAGTTGATGTCTTCTTACTGGCGAAGAAATTTGAGGATAAATGATTGGTTTTTTTAAACATTGCGAAATACTGTCGATTGCTGTTCGGGAGGATTTTGTGAATATGCGTGTGCCGCAGGTCAATTGAGAAACATAGTACTGTGTCATGATGTTCGATAAGTGAAGAAAGTAATAAACAGTTTATTGATCAAAGTGTGTGACAAAATATTGACAAATATGATAGTACGACATGCGGAAGTACCTCACTCCGTTCTCTATGATCCAACATTTTTATTTTATTTTAATACAACAATATTAGGTGCCCGGAACTTACACCTCACCAACCGTCTAAATAAAGTAAATTATTTTTACACCCCACTGTTGAAAAATTGTGCGTTATCAGATCAACACAGTGGGGTGTAAAAATAATTTACTGTATTTAGACGGTTGGTGGGGTGTAAGTTCCCA